>JAYDZE010248739.1:0-19839 GCA_034509125.1 Monilaria moniliformis
GGTTAACAATATTTTCGATATTAAATATTTTTTAATTTATAAATAATAAAAATTACTAAAATACCCCTGCGTTTTTTTCAAAATTGGTGGAGGGCCAATGGACCTCCCATATCTCTATGTGGCTTCGCCACTGGAGACAAGTGATCTTTAATTAGGTAACTAAATATACTTTCCTATCCCTTGACCTCTCATAATGAAGTATAGTTTATATAAATTTCTAATTTGTCGAGAAATGAACTATTATAATCAAATGAATTAAGTGAATACGAATTATTTTTACTTTATGATATTACGATCGATGTTTATTGCTGCATGAGCTTGATTCGAACGTTTATCTCGGAAACATATCAAACTCAAGTAATTAATTAGTATATATTATATAAGTGATTGGGAACACTTATATAAGTGATTTTGATCAGAAAGTTAGAACTAATTTGGTTTTTCGATTTTTTATAATTCAGCGATCAAGATTAATTAACATTTAGTTATCATCCTCATACTTTAATGATAATAATTTTCATACCTATAATTAAGTGATTCTATATACTTATTTACGGTTAGTTGAAAACATCTGAAATTCTGAAGATCAAGAATGCACAAGTACTATGATTTTATTGACAACAAGATAAATTACATGAACAGATAAACAGATGCTAGGGTTAGGGTTCTTACGTCACAACATGAAGATAGGCTTTGTTGGAAACCCTACTCGCATGGTATCTTGAATCCTTAGAACAATATAAGTTTACATTACAAAACTCTAACAAAGGATGAAATGTGAATGATTTTTAAGATGATTGGGGATTGGACTTTTTTTTATTAACTAATGATGGGTTGTCCAATCTTATTCAATCTAAGGTGGTAATTGGTTCTTAGTTCTTATGGAGAGGGTGATTCTCGTTGGAACTAGACCCACACAAAAGTAAATTCATCAGTTAAGAGTTGAGCGTACATGAGTTCATTCTTAAATTTGGCAGAGAATTGTATATCAAATAAGTCAATTATTACTAGGTAGCTCATTTTTGGGTATTTAGCTTATTTTTAGTTAATTTTCCACATAATGAAAAATAGTTTGTCTTGAATTTATTTGCACTTAAGGTATAAATATAAAAAAATTCAATTATTTGTCACTCCACCTACTAATCCAATATTCTTGCATGAATTATTTTAGTTATGGTTTGGTATATGTTTTAAAATGGAGGTTGACCAACTGAAAAATATTCATGTAGTTATGAAGTGATAATGAGAGAACAACTTGGCCACTAAACAATAGGTTAGGTCACGCTGGTGCAGCGGCGCGGCGTATGCGGGTAACAAACTGCGTTTTTTAATGTTATTGTTGACATTTCTTTTCAATTTTTCATTTTTTATTTTTTATTTTTTGAACCGGAGGATGGCAGTGAAGTTTGAGCCTCGACCTTAGGAGAATTTAATTAATTGATATATATAGACAATTGGACATGACTCTTCGTTAAAGTAAATGATTTGGTAATAATTTTGTGTGACTCGTATCTAATCTTTTGATCAAAGTGGTACGAGAAATGAAGCAAAAACATGAGACGGTGAGAAATTAGCTTAATATATGGGCAAGAAATAATTAATGAAGCTTGAATTGGAATTGATTTCGAACTTTAAATTATTTTAGAAACTAATTATGGTTTATGATACGTATGTAATTCCATCGTAATATATAAGTCAAAAGAAAATCAAAACTTGCAGCTTAATCAAAATAATACTTCTACTTAATATATTTAAAAATAGCACGTTTTCAAACATAAAAACTTAAAATTACTTTTAAAAAATAAGAAGTACTCTAATATTTTAGTTTGACTATGACTGCTCCTTTTGTACCTCTATTAGAATGAGTTAACATGTACTACCTCCACCTCACGAAATTAGTCATCTATTCTTTTTCAAAATGAACCAAAATAAAATTGTCTTAAAAATTTCTTGTTCCAAAAAATATTAATTATTTTTCTTGTATATGTGAAAAATGGGAGTGAACGTTAATAGATCGAATAGAGTACATCTAATGTGAACGACAGTAGACAGCTGACTCTCAACTCCCTAGCCATCATTTTGACTATATTTTGGTTTATTTATTTTCAACCCCTATATAAATATTCCATTAACTAATATTTAGATATCTCATTATTAAGAGTATAAGTAGTTCTAATATTTAACTTCATTAGTAATTTTAAATATCATCGATTATTTTATTTAAGACTTTATTATTGTTTTCAGTTTTAGTAATAGTTATTAATTAGGGTTCACTATTCCTAAGATAATTTATTAAAATATTTTTTTTAAAGAAACTTGAAAATAAATTCAAAATTGATTACCAGTCCTACTAATGAATGTTGAATCCTAATTTATAGTTAACACTACAATATAAAATAATCATAAATCTTAATGGCAAAATAGTTAATTACTGGATATTACAAACAAAACAGCAAAAAGTTGAAATAATTATTAACCATAACAAAGAGCTTCAAAAAAAAATCTTAATAATGATGTAATCACCCCCATTCGTGATCTTGCCAATAACTAATATAATTGGATTAAAAGTCAAAATATTTTGGTCATTTTGTAATTATAATTGTTTTAACTGCACTATCTCTTACAATTTTGTAACTACAAAATACCAAAAAAATTTCGCAACTTCTATAATATTTACCCGGATTCTAAAGTATAAAAATATAATGACACTATCATTTAATTTGAATATCAAATTTTTTTATGATTTCTGGGACAGAGAACGTCAAAGAAAATGGTTGGAAAATCATTTAGAGTGGTGTCATGTTGTAATTAAAAAATAGCCTAAAAATTATGATGGCTAGAGAATTGACTCTACCGCCTCTTTGACATCTCTACATTATTTTGACTCATGAGTTAGTCAATTAAAACATAAATTTTCTAACTGTATGTGCCTATACAACATTAATTATTTCTTGCATATAAGTGGAAACTCGGTTGCATCCAAGATCATTCAATAATCTGACTGTTGATAATAATACATGGGTGTAATGATATCAACACAACTCAACACTATAGTAGCATTTTTTAATAAAGCCCAAATACTTCAGATACAACTCAACACTATAGTATGAATATAGTTCAGATACTATGGATAATAAATTTTACAATACAATGATAGATTTGTGATATTTTGGATTATTGACTATTTACCCACACGGAAGCTGTGACGATCCATTCGTGACTCGCTAAAAAGTTAATGACTCTTTTTGAAAAACTTGCCAAGGTTAAAATATGATTAAAAAAAGTACCACTTTAAATCTGAAACGCACTATCAATTATATCATAAACTATTGAAATAAATTGGTAACTCTTAAATATTGATTTTGTATCAATTGTATCTTACATTCATTTTTCGACACGGAAAATTTGACGTGGCTCGCCAGAGCCACTGTGTATGCCACAACGTAAGTTTTACAAAAAATAATGAATATCACTTCCAACACCAAATTATTATTACACTATAAATTATATCCTAAATTATCGAATATATTTTTTTAATCTCGAACTATCGATTTTATGTTAATTATACCCAACGTTTACTTTTGAGCTCCGAAAGATTGATGTTGCATGCTAGATTACTGTAACGTATTTAACAATTGTTTAAAAAAATCTTCAATGGCAAAAACAACATCATTTTTTCCATGTAAACTTTTTAAAAGAAATTGTTAAATATATTGTGGCACTCCATCTTATGACGTCAATAATTTGGAACCAAAAAAATGAACATGAGGTATAAACCGTATAATAAATAGAAAATCGATAATTCGGTGTCAAAAATAAGAAATGAAAACTATGATTCTTTTTTATATTTTAAAAAGCTAAAGTAAAAAATTGGATTATCAATTGCCAATCAGCCATAATTCGTAAAAGAAAAAATCAAAATAAATAAAAATAACAAGAATAAATCTTGTAATCCAGTTACCCATAATATATACCGCGAGATCTTCATAATTGTGTATTATATTTGTTTACCTTTGATGAACGGTATGTGGGCAGTGTTCACATCACCTATTTTAGATCTATCAATTTCTTATGTGATTCTACATACATAAATCTCTCTATATAGAAAAGTCACACATTCAAGCGGCCTACATAAGCCTTGCCGCTGCCATAAAAGACCTACAACCATATATCATTTTGAAGCTCTCAGCATGAGTAAGTCAATCCCAATAACAAATTATGGATTACAATAAATTGTTAACTCAATATTTAATTTTCAAATATGAAAATTAAATGAGCTCGAGTTTCTAATTCTTGATGTTGTTGTTATATTTTGTTCTCATGCATTGACCACCACCATCCTTTATGTTGATGTTTTACTTGAGTATTCTTGGTGGTTTAGCAATTGTGTGTGTGTATGTTATTCGAGTATGACATGGAGATATACGAAGTTGGGTGCTGAGAAAATGAGAATGGACAATGAAATGCATTTTACACATTTTTTTAATAGTATACGATATTCGAAGAAAATGATGGATAGTTGGAACTATTAACAATACTCTTTTTTTTATTTCCACTGTGTTCTACCATATCATGTATTGCCCAAGTAAAGCCAAGTGACTTCGTCACAAAAGTTAGGCTTATTTTAAAATCGGGCAAATTGGCTGAAGAACAATGAATTTTGGTCAAATACGTGATAATCCCATAAGTTTCAAAATCAGTCGTTAATATCATAACTTTGACATTTCTCGCAATCTCCTCAAGAAGATATATTCCGGCAACCTTTTTTTCGATAGAATGAAAGGCTCTAGCCAACAGCCGTCGAGCAACAACTAGCATGTCAAAGTACAATTCCCCAAGAGGAAAACAAAACACAAAGCAGGGGGCTAGTCAAGCCAAACACCAAAAAAACAGCGACAACAACAATATGTAATCAACAAAAGTAACCCAAAACATCGAAAAAAAGACAAGGGCACCCGGCCGAATCCAGAGCCAAAACTAGGGCTGCAAATTCGGGTTATTTCGGGTACCCGACCCGAGAAATCGGGTACCCGAACCCGAAATCATCGATTTATGCCTACCCGATACCCGACCCGATTGTATTATCGGGTACCCGATTACCCGAGTCGGGTATCCGTACCCGAGCAATCGGGTACCCGACTACCCGATTATGTGTTTTTTTTTTTTTTTTTTATACATTTGTAAATTTTGATTTGTGATGTATAACATTAATCTTTGCTTTCTATTTTTTCTTAATGATTCATGCATACATCTCTAATCTCTTATTGTTTAAATTTGTTGATTTATTTATTCTTTTGATAATTAGTGTAATCGAATTGAGTGACAATTTATGGATTTTCATATTAGGATTGACAATAAAAGTAATTCATACAAGTAACAATTCATTATGTGAAACTATAATTGTAGACATGTTCACATATGATATTAATAAATAGTTCTTAATATTCTAATTGAATTGAGTCACAAAGACAATATATATTATACTTCCATTGAATATATTTATGATATATCTATAATTTTATTGTTATTTGAAAATAATATCTATATAATTTATGTAACTATATTTAAAAAAACAAAAACAAAATATCTCCTTAGTTTACATAAGCCTAAAACTATACCCATAAGTGCCATTTTTATAAATATTTCATACATTCCTTATGAATTATGATTCCTCATTAATCATTATTTCACAATTCAAGCATTTTTGAGTAATAAGACAAACTGAAATCACAATTGCTATTGAATAACAAGACAAACTGAAATCAAGCATTTTTTCAAACTGAATAACATGACTCCATCCATTGCTATTGAATTAACAATGATACAAATTACAATTACACTCAGTCACTCATACTCTAATCTCATACAACAGATTACAGAATAGAGGGAAACCAAACCAATATACCATACTTGTGCTCGAAACAGAGGGTTATGCTCGAAACAGTTTGACCTCAAATTTATGCAACATAAAATTTCAAGAAACTAAGAGCTTCTCGTCTAGTCGTCTGCCCGTCCGCACCCACAGGGAGGGAGGCACCTTATAGGCCGCAATTTTCTTGCTGCTGGGAACAAGTAAACAACTTGAATCAACTCGGCGTGGGCGGACTCGGTGTGGGCGGCGGGATCGATGATTTCGGACTCGGCGTGGGCGGACTCGATGATTTCGGACTGAGGTGGGCGAGACTGGAGACACTAGACAGACTCGGACTGAGCTGTGCGGCGGGCGCGGCGTGGCCGTCTGAGACTCTGAGCTGTGGGAGACGCCGACTCCGAGAGCCGAGTGGGAGAGTGGCCGTCTGGGAGAACTGCCCTGTGCTGTGCGGCTGTGCCCTAGGCTCTAGCCAAGACCAAGAGCGTCTGTCACAGACTCACAGTGAACGGGTTCAAAATCAGATTCAAAATCAAAAGCCAAGGTAAAGGACAAAACCCAAATAAAAATAAATTGAAAATAAAATTCAACATTGACCGGGTATTTGACCGGGTATCGGGTATACCCGTTACCCGAACGGGTAACCCGATACCCGAATTTTCGTGAATGCATATACCCGAAGTACTACCCGAACCCGATATTTCGGGTATCGGATACCCGATACCCGACGGGTATCGGGTAGGTATCGGGATTACCCGTTTACCCGAACCCGAATTTGCAGCCCTAGTTTCGAGTACTTCGAGGAAAGAAATCGAGGCTTCAACATCCATTAGCCGGAACATTTGACCAGACAGCGGACTTATACCAAACTTGTAATACTCAAATGCATTAGTCTTATAATAAAATCGATCAACATATGCCACGGGATCCTGTCTCGTATGAGATATGCAACTAAATGCATGATAACATAGAATACCCGTCAACTCCCATAATCTACAGGAACACACCTCATCTCCAAGACTAACTACATGTGAATCATCACACATATGTCTTCAAACTTACCCCCAACAGCAGGTATAACATGACATATCCTAGCTAAATCTTGTATCATTGTTTCCTTTTTTTAATATTTGGACAAGTAGGTCAAAAGCATGTATGTGTTTCTCCATGACAGTGGACAAGTCACACAAACGACTCATAATACTCTTCCTAATATCTTCTAGCATTTCAATGATAGCTTTATCTCTACACTTCAATATGTAGATGTTGAAAGTCTCACTGACATTGTTATCGACCACATCAGTCATTGTAAATGAGTTAATGAGCACCTTACAGAATGCATTGAAGCCCCGCTCTTCAAAATCCTCAGATGTGGTTGCACTTTCTTTCCTCAACAAGTTTAGATGTCAATCATAGTCTTTTTTGCACGTGGGCTTCACAATATTCCAAAATAAAATCTTAATTTTTGGTCCGGAGAAACGCTTCTTTCAGTTGTTGTATATATGTCTCGCATAATGCATATGCTCACTGTTGGGAGCCAACTTCTGAATATCATTGGTCAAAACATTAGATTTTGAGTTAGAATTCAAATGTATTTAAATGAATGAAATATCATATTACATTTTGCTTGTTACTCATAAATGTCCAACCTAGACCATCTATCTTCAAATAAGCATTCGAAAAACCATAACCAAGCTTCTTTATTCTCTTCCAACCGCAGTCCTAGTAACGGGATGCATTTTGTTGTTGTAGTCCATAGAAACTATGGCTATCAATTCTCCCCCTAACACCATTTTCAAGAAGTAAGCATCAAACCCTATATATTTCCTATAACCAGCCATGAACCCTTTCTGCAAAGCCGAAAGTTCGATAACAATCGTGAAATATACTCTGGTCATTCTCCAAGTATGTCTTCAGTTTAAAACGTCTATTTTTATCACACATCATCAGTTCTATCACATAAGGCCTCGGCATTGTATAATGGCAATTAAATGTATCATTTATTGAGTTCATTGCCATCCACAATCCCTTATAACATAATATCTCACCAACTTTGGCTCCATAAGTCAAACGTATCTCTCCACCATCTATTTTGTTGTATGCGTTGCATTATCTTTCAGCTTTGGCAAGAAATGACCACACTCAAACTTTGCATCCACTTGTTTGTTCACATCTGCCCTCACACAAGTGTGGTCTCCACTCAAAGTCTTGATTATACAAGTGGGTTCACCATAAATTTTGCTTCCAGATAACCTCTATTTGTAGCCCTCGGAACAAACGGCTTGTAGTTTGCGATGCGAATTGTTCATCCATTTAATGTTGTATCTATTTGCCACAACCCATTGCCGAACACTCTCCTTGCATTCACTTATGCTCCTTGAATACAACTTAGTCATCAATTTCGGGAAGCCTTCATCATCGAAGCTAACACATGATGCATTCAAAGGGATTTCATCTTCTTCCATTGCCATCGGCTAGGGATGTCAGTCCAACCTTAACCCGCTGGGATGGCCCAACTAGCCCGCTAATTTTAGAGGGTTAGGATTGGAAATTTATATAGCCGCGCCCGATTAAACTATAACCCGGAACCCGATGGGTTGGGCCTAAGTGCAACTATTACATATTCTTCCACCTTGTTTGACAACTGGTTTGATACTTCAATGATAATTTTGATAAAATTGATGATTACAAAAATAAAATAAAATTAGTCCTTCAATTTATATTTAATATATATATGCATTAGATTTATACTAATATAAATTATTATATAAATGAATTGAAAATTTCAAATTCACTATAACCAATATTATGAAACATGCTTTGAAATTTAACGAAACACATTTGTGTTTCATTTTAATTTTATAATTCTTAAATTAGGTTTTTTATCATGTCAAGATCTATAATAACTTATTCTTAAGTTAAATTATTCAATAACAAAAGATTTATCCAGCGACATTCTTATTCGATGTCATTTGTTTAATTTTTACACTAGTAGTATTCAATTGTATTTGGGTTTAAGTATATATTTCAAAATTCTCTCTATTAAATATTTTACATTCATTAAGCATTGAAAAATTCATGCATCACATTTTGGAGAATTTGTTAGGATGACATGTGATGTGCTTAGTATTCTTATAACAACGATAGTATAAGAATCAACCTTTCGTATTAGAGCACACATTTTGAACAAATATACCGAAAATGCAAGCTCTTCTTTGCTCACGTAATAGATTGCATAGATATTTTGATTGTAAAATTTTATTTTTATTATAAAATTATAAATTATCAAACTATATTATATTTTAATATTATAATTTTTTTTAATAGATAGTGAAGATTTTGAAGACTATAAATTTGAGTAAATTGTGAAGTTGAAGGTTCAAAGATTATCGGTGTAAGAAAATAATGTAATTCAATTCTTTGATTCTATGAAGCAAAACTATTTTTGAACAATTTATCGTTATTTTTATTTTATTTAATCTTTAACTTTTTTGAATGATTTACACTTTGAATTTTGTGCTTGTCATATGATTTATATATTTAAGTTTTTTAGACGTTTAATTTTTGTCGTTTACTTACAACCTGATTAGCCCGTTGGGCTAGCCCGAAACCCGAACGTTTAGGGTTAGGATTGAAAATTTCTAACCCGATAAAATTCTAGCCTGATTAGCCCGCACCCGATTTACCCGTAACTCAAGTAGAACTGACCAGAAACTCGATAGACTGACTCGATTGACATCCCTAATTAAAAGTGTTGTTTGAGCTGACTATAACGTATGAATTAGTCTGATTCATTCTTTGAGTTCATTATATTATATCTTTCATACTCTAATGTGTAGTTGAAAAGAATGTGTGATAAATCATATTTCCAGATGATCATATACTATAGGCTAGGTAGCTCGATGTGGGGTTATGGAATCTAATAAAATTTGAATTATAGTACATGATGTGGAGGCATTTTTAGTCAAATTAGGATTCAACTTATTAGGATTTTCTCCTTCTTACAAATCGTTTTTGTTATAATTATAAATCACACCATATCAAAAAATAATTAATGAAATATATCTGACTTGACAGCATCCTCAAACATTGGATAAACAATTATACAAGCTTGTTATTATATTTCAAACTTTGTTAAATGTATTTTTATTAATCATTTTTTGTAACGTTCGGATTTTGAAAATAATTACCCTTGTTGGTCATATTTACTACAACACTTCCGTTTGAGTTGAGTTACTAGGAATCCATTGTCACAATGCCTACTTAGATTATAAATAAACAATGAGTTTTTAAAAAATATAAATAAATAAAAGATTCTTACTTGTGTGGATAGGATCATAGGGTGTTAATTGGAGAGCCAATTAGCCTAGGCACAATCAGAATGATTTCAACCTAGAAATATTTTTGAATAATTATAAATGAGCAACGGTAAATTTGGTAGCTTTAACGACTTTTTCTTATTCTAGAGTGGTATCCACCAAGTTTGCATGTTTTCCTCCCAAACCATTCTTTACTATATATATAATATTTTCTCAGTTTTTCACATTAACCATCTTTCTCTTCCACAAACGATTTTCGTTTTCTATATCAAAAATCTGTTTGCTTTTCTTGGAATGGCCCTCAAATTACGTTCCCTTTTTTCAAGATCAGAAGGCTCATTCAAAGAAAAGTAAGATTTTCAATATTCTCCTTCCATTTCTATTTTTCAATACTCTTGATTTTCGTTAGACAGGTTTTAATAAGGCTCGATTTTTGAATTTGCGAATTGTGCAATCCACAATTCTTTACGTTTTCGTCTTTGTTTTCTATTTAGCCTTATTTTTCTCTTTTTGCACATTTTTCAAGGAGCGAAAATTTGGTTAAGAGCTCAAGAATGTCAGGGCGTGAGGTGGATGGTGCTGATACTGTAGGGTGTAAGTTTACGCCGCTGTCGGCGGTGGCGGACGCGTTCGAGGACCTCTCCGCGACGGTGAACGCCGGCAACTTCGACGGCGATCTCCATTTGAAGAGCTTCTGCGATGCATGCTCTCTTGTTTCTGTTCTCTTTAGCTGCCTTGGCACTGCCTTCAAATTTGCCGAGTTAGAGTATTGTTCTAAGGTATCTCTCTCGTGCCTTCTCTAGAGTTAATTATATGGCCCGAGCTTTCAATTGAATTGTAAAAAATAGCCCTACCTCTGTAAATTAGTTGCAAAAATAGTCCACTTTGAAATTTATAATGTGTGATTCCACATTTGATGTTATTATATATTATTATATTCCACGTAATTATTAAACAACTTCGTTTCACAACTAACTCAAAAAATATAGGCAAAGACGTGAAAAACGATACTATTTCGTGAATATTTATAGTTACAAATCGCTTTTTGGGTTAGTTGTTAAACAACGTTGTTTCATGATTATATTGAATATAATAATATCTAACATGGAAGCTGGCTGTACACGTCATGAGTCTAGAGCCAAAATTTCAAAACTAATCATTTTTGCAACTACTTTACAATTATCATGTCATTTTTTCAACTTGATCGAAAGGTCGGATTATATATTATAATTAACCCCAATTCTCTCACTCTCTCACATGCCATCCTTCCATGCTTTTCAGGTGAGTGGGCTTAAAGGAGCAGTAAAAAGCCATTTAACATTGAACAGTATAATAGATTATGACATAAAACAAGGCACAGTTAGGACAGCAGGAAGTCTTACTCGTCAGCTGCGAAGAGTGAGACAGGGCATTGATCTCATCGCAACTCTGTTCCAGAATTTCCTTAACTCAGAGTATGTCTTGCTCCAAATACCGCCACATTATAAACTAGATTCATTCATTCACTCATTCATGGCTAATCGAATGACATATTTCCAACACAGTGATCCGAGTTTGAAAGAAGCCGCGTCGTCGGCTTATGCAAAAACGTGCGCCCCTTACCACACTTGGGCTGTAAGAACTGCTGTTTCAGCAGGGATGTATGCTCTTCCTACAAGGGAACAGCTGCTCGTCAAACTAAACGAAAATCGTAGGTTCCCGAATTCCTTTCTTTCTTCTTTTTCTGCAGAATGTGATTTTGCCCTAAAACCACGGTTTTCTGACCAGAGGAATCAGCGGAGAGGGAAATGAGAAGATTCATCAAAGCCTCAGCTCCTATCATAGAATACATTGACAAGCTCTACACTGTGAGAAATATCAGCTTGGATTGGTGAGGCTGTGGAGGTTCGTCGTTCAACCCGGATCTCAAACGGGGGAATTTCTGTGCAGAATTCTGCTCATAGATCAGAAATATTATGTATAGAAGTAACAGTTGAGATGTCCATTTACTAGTGACCAAATGGTACATGTATATATATATGCAGTGTTATACAATTATAACAACAGCTAGTTATGCTAATCTACAGGAACCAAATCATTAAAAAAAAAAAAAAGACCAAAAAAAAACAAAACAAAACCAAAAAAAAAAAGAAAAAGATAGAGATAGAGAGAGAAATGGGGAAAAATGATGATCATCCTCAAATAGACAATTCAAAAAAATGCCTTCCATACTTTTGATTGCAAGAGTATAATATCAGAGGCAAAGAATCAAATATGACTGCATCTTATTAATGTTAGTCGTCTACATTGTCAATCCTTCTGGGTTCTGGATGATTTTCGTGAATGTTTGGAGGAATGCAGCCAAGTCGGCACCATAGATGATTCGGTGGTCAGCTGTAACGTTCACCTGAACAAAAAGTTATTTGCATGTCATTATATTGCTAGCAAGCCGAGGAAATTGATCAATTCCTCATTAAACAATGGCTCTAATGTACAAGCTAGATTTGCAGTATGATGAATCTTATTCCTAACTACATCGATACGTTAATAAATTCCACCTCTAGGGCTGGTTAGCCATTATTTCCCCTAATCCTAGGCCTTTGATATCCTATAACCTCATAAAAAGCTACTAATCTATCAATTCCTTGTATAAGCTTCCATATTAACCTCGTAAAAAGCTACTAATCTATCATTTCCTTATATGGCCTTGATAGATACAATCGCTGTACCATGACATTATCTCAAATATTCCTTCAGGATAACAAATATGTATGTTATTTCTTCCTTTTATTGGGTACGGTTGAAGCCAAACAGTTTGATGTGTCTTTTGGTAAGTCCAATAGGATATGTCTCGAAAACAAGCTCACCCATCAAAGGGTAAATAGTACCACTAAATTACGAGAGTCATGCAAACATCTTTTCTAAACCGGTGGGTATTATAGAACCAACTCATGAAATATATAAATTTAGACAAAGTATGGTGGACTTACCAACATCTGGTTTTTAACGGTGAAGAATCCTTCTTTGTCAGCTACAACGGTAGGCTTTGATGCTCCCACGGCCATTATAGCTCCCTAAACAGATAACTAGGTAAAAATAATCATAACTTTTACAATATATATCATGTTATATTTAAATCATCACCTGTCCTGGAGGAAGTATAGCATCGAATCTATCCACTCCAAACATGCCCAAATTAGATAATGTGAAAGTCCCTACATGTCAATAACGTAATTCAGTTTCAATGCAACCATATGTGTTCTTGGAAATCAATACAAATCCTACTCTATGAGTACCTGAATTGTATTCTTGGGGCTGAAGTTGCTTAGCTCGTGCCTTTTCGACTAGCTCCTTCCACTTCTTGGACAAGAGATATAAATCCAACTAGAACAACAGCACACAACCAAGTTATGATCTTGCAACTGTTGAATAGTTGCCAAACAACAAGAAATCAAGTATCGCATTCACGCATTGCACCTTATCAGCATCTTGAAGCACGGGCGTGATCAATCCATCATCCATTGCCACAGCCACAGCGATATTTACACTGCTGTTGTAAGTAAAACTTTTACCGTCTTTGCACGATGCATTCACCACCGGATGTTGGACCAGTGCCATTGCTGCAGCTTTTGCTAACAAGGCAGTCATGGTAACACCCTTCGCCTTCACCTATTATTAATCAATAATTCACATAAACTTATTAGAGGTAATAAATCTGCCAAAATACATCAATTCATACCACACCATAAAAATTGAACATGAAATTCCTTCTTGCATATTGCTTATCTATAAACATGAATTATCTATTAACTATGGAAAACCTAAGATATTCAATTAAATCGGAAAATTTGAGATCAACCCAGCAACCTTTTAAGCAAATGTACCTTCTTATACAGAGTATCGATGGATTGAGTCACATATCTTATTTTAAAACTCTGCCAAACTCATCAATTCATACCACACCATGACAATTGAACATGAAATTCCTTTGTTATCTATTAACTATAGAAAACCTAATAAATTCAATTAAATTGGGGAAATTGAGATCAAATTAAGCAAATGTACCTTCTTATATAGAGCATCGAGCGCATCCGTCGCAATCGGATAACCAACTCTGAAAGTCGGCACGGTGAGGCTCTCGATCATATTCCTTGATACTGCCGCCTGCATTGTGGTAAACGGCACAATTTTCGCCCCTGTGATCTCAGGGTAACTTACTGCAGCCTTCGCCGGAGCTTCAGGCGCCGCCGCCGCCGCCGCCGTCGTTACCACATTTGCCTTTGGTGCAGGCGCGATTCCAGCCGCTTTCTCCACATCCTCTGGCGTAACCCTACCGAACGGCCCCGTCCCGACCAATTTACTGATATCCACCTTATGCTGCTTCGCCAATTTCTTCGCAAACGGCGTCGCCACCACCTTCCCGGGCGTCGAATTAGTGGCGGAGGCCTCCGGAGCCGGATATTCCGCTCTCGGAGCAACAGGAGCCGGCTTCTCGACCTCCGGCGGCGGCGGCGATTGCGCGGCGGCTTTAGCCCTAGCTTCGGCGATTTCAGCCTCGGTCTCGGCTAGAAGGCCAATCGCGGCGCCGACGGGAGCCGTCTCGCCCTCGTTGACGACGATTGCGGCGAGAATTCCGTCGTAGAAGGTCTCGACATCCATGTCGGCCTTGTCGGATTCGACGACGACGGCGGCTTCGCCCTTGGAGAGGACGTCGCCCTCGGATTTGACCCAGCTGACGATTTTGCCCTCGGTCATTGTGGAGCTGAGGGCGGGCATGAAGATCTCGCGGATCTTGGCGCGGACGAGGGGTAGTCGTGTGGAGCGGGGTCTGAGGAGGAATGAGGTGGGGCGGAGGAAGGGGGTGGAAGAGGAGACGGAGGAGGAAAAAGAGAGGGAAGTCATTGCGGCGTATGTTGGAGGTGGTGGCGTAGCAGAAGTGGTAGTGTAGAAGTAGAAAGGAGGAGGCGGAGAAGACGAAGGAGAAACTTGCTGGAGTTAGCTTTGAGTAGATCGCCTGCCAACTCTGTGTGAATTTCACACACTCTATGTGACAAAATGGATTTTATTTCTATAAAAAATGTATTAGGGCCTCTTTAGGCCCGTTTGATACCCAAGATTAGATTAGCTTAGTTTAGATAAAATCAAGATATACTATCTTGGTAAGGTAAGATTAGATATCTTGGTTGATTGTTTGATAGATCTGATAAAAATTCCTAATTTCCTAATTTAGTGTTTGATAGATTTGTTTGAAATCCAGATTAAAAATCACTTGGACAATAATATCCTTAATAAAATTTAAATTTACAAATCCATCCTATATGAACTCTAAAAACAATTTGGAGATAATTTCAGCTTCACATCCGTCATCTTGGTTCTATAGCTTAAGATTGAGATCAACTATATGATCACCACCCTCTTCACCATTGCCATTTCTCACACTGCTGCTCCTTTGATTCGCAAACAGCTTTACCCGGAAGAAGCTAAACGACTCTTTCACTAATCCACTCGACTCAAGCTGCTGGATTTCCAAAAACACAAAAATTTCGACTCAAGCTGCTGGATTTACAAATCCCAATTCTAAACGAGTCGATTACGCAAACCAAGAGCAAGAAATGACTCGCAATTACCCTTTAGAGATTACTTTTTTGTGCTTTGCACTTTGCAGACTCCTCGCAAAAATTTCAAAACACGAGTCAGAGGTTTGAGGTCCCACTCCTCCACCTCTACTTTTTTCCCATTTTCTTTCATCAACCACCGAGATTCACGCATAAGGTAAAAGCAGCAGCAACAAAAATATCAAAACTCGCAAACAAAGCGCAGCACGACAACACACATTTCTCATATCGAATGGCATGTCCATGTACATCCGTCACTTGTGAGCTCTGACCGAAACCCAAAACCCAGGAAAGGCCACCGCTCCGCTGGGTAATTGTTGCCTTTGAAGATGAGTAAGAGGTGGAAGGAGCAAAGACACCACCGTCGTTGATGGTTGTCCAACGACGACTATTTCCGTCGGAGAAGAGCGAGAGCAGGTTGTGCAGGAGATGATTGAGCGTCTTCAATTTTATTATTCCAGTGAACTAGGCCATTCAAGAGAAATTAGGGCTGGAAGATTGTGGTTGATGGAAATGGAATAAGAAAGAGAAATTAGGGCTAGAAGATTGCGATAGAAATGGAAATGGTAGCAGACGGCGAGAGAGAAGAAGAACGAGTGAGGGCAAGTATGGTAGAATGAATTTAATCTGGGTGTAAAGCCAATCGCCAGATATGCCATCGCAGGGGGGAGACGAGATATGTTATCTGGCCAAAAACTGATTTTTAGCACGGGCCCTTTCTTTCTCACGGGCTTTCAAGAATATGGGTCTTGGATATCAAACACAAAGTTAAACCAAGATAAGGCCCTTATCTTGGCTTATCTATGCTATCAAACATTCCCTAAGTGTGACATTAAGTTAGTCAGGACTATCAATCAACCAAACTAACTACCATGATTCCTATCGATCTTTTTTATACAAGTTTACTTAACATTAACTTAGTCAAGACTACCCATCAACCAAACTAACTCTCACAGCTCCGATCAATTTCTTTTTAATACAATGTATTATTTGTCCACACACTCGTTTAAGGACTAATCGTATATATTTATTTATTTATTTTAGTAATTATAATATTAAATTTAAAAATCACGTCATGATGGACTCAAACTTGAGATTTTTGACCTAAGACATTAACCACATTACCACTAAATCAACACACACATTTTATTTTATTTATTTTAATATAAGATAAGATTATGTTTTACTAATATTTACATCAATTACAGTAAAATTCATCTATTTTTTAATATTATATATATATATATATATATATGTATATTATCAAAGTTCTCAATTTATACATATATTGTGCTTATCATATAGCTAGTATGTTCAGTATGCATCAAAATGGATTAATTTCTCTAAAGGTAAACTAGTGTTTGTATCAAAAATGATACAAAACAAAATTTTGTATCAAAATAAATACTAAATTTTCATTTTCTTTCGAATAAGTTACTTATCTCTTTTTTACCCTTATAAGTGTCTTTAAAATTATTTTTCTTCTATAATTTAATTATATAATTGATCTCAAACAAATAAAGATATTTTTATTCACTATACACACTCAAGAGAATAAATTTAGATTTATCTAAAATTTAAATTACGCAATTAAAATTTATATGAATTATAAGAATTTAAAATATAAGAAATGAATAGTGTAAGGAAAAGTTAAATCTCAGTCTTTGCTATAAGGTGTAAAATTATAAGAAAAAATATATTATAAGAACCATAAATAGTATAAGGAAAATATTAAGACGTATACCCTCTATTATGGATGTCCTAAAGCATGTAAGCGCGCCTCGTTTACAAATACAAAATTTGATAGAAAGTTAATCATATACAAACGCTAATCTGTCACATATATAGGAAGTTAATTGGATTCACGAAGCACAATACAATGCAATTATAATTAGGAGATTTGACATGCAAATCTTACTAATTAATCTAGCTCTCTCAAATGATACAATATTAGATTTTTATTTTCAGAAAAGGGCTACCACGATCTCAGTGGCTCCACCTTTTAGTTTTTTTGTTGGATTGTTTTAGGTTACATCTTCACATTAGTTTTCTTTTTTTTTCTTTCTTTTTTTTACTTTGGATTTAAATACAATCTGTAATTTTGCGAGACTTCTCAAATAAAATCTTATAGCAGCAATCTTGTATTTCTATAATTATTTTGTTCTTATTTATTTTGAACTTAGAATTTTATTATTTCCTAACAAAATCTACTACTACTACATGTCCAAACAAACAAGAGATTTGAAAACCTTCAAAATCAGATTTTATTCTGTCTTGAAATTCCAAATGTTTTCTGAAAAAAAGGGAAAAGAAAAAAGAAGTGAATTACGGGCTGGCTTGCACGATTGCATGAATTTAATATTTATTTAATATTTTTAGGTTTTGTGTTGTCGGGGATTCCATATATATCCCAGGTTAGCATCACAATTTTTTTATAATAAGTAAGCAAAATTGTGGAGAGATGAGCATTATAGAGCTGAAAATTAGTTAGAAAGAATGACAGCTACCCTTTGTCTTATCAAACTACCAAACAATATGCCACGTGAGCTCATCACATCTTGCCACGTAAAGTACTAATTTTTTCTTGCCGGTTTTTAATATTATCGAGATTCAGTTTTGATACAGATTCGTTGTCTCGCCAATCAATAGTATTCTTGACTTCTTTTTTTAAGTTAAAATGAAAAAAGAGAGACAATTGTATGAAATTTATTCATTATAATAAATTAATAATAAGTTATTTTGTCATCTTATTATACAGGCTGATTGAAATTTAAAAAAAAAAATAGAAATTGATTAGAAAGTTATATGATAAAATTTCTAATATGGCTATATTAACAATTGTATCTAAGTTATATAAATTTTTATCTAATTTAGAATTCATTACAATAATAAGTTATTTTTTCTGTCCAATTATAGACAAATTGAAATTTTCACAAGGACTAAGAAAATAATTGAACCTTCTAATATTTTCATATTTATGGATAGACGAAAATAACAAAAACAACTCACTTTTGTGGACAGAGAATGTAGAATATATACTATGAGATACATCCATTTAATAGATGAATTAATTTGTTTATTTAGAAGAAATTTATGTATAATTAAATTTTTATATACTAACTAATTAAAATAAATTAGATGCATTATTGTGCACTAATATCTTTTGGATATATACTGTCATTTACCAAAAATGTTTTCAATTTATTTTGGCCCGTTGCCTTTAACACTAAAAGCATATGTTTTTAACGAATATTAACGTGAATATATAGTTGAAATCTGCATGTCACATGTACAAATTACTATTTACTAGGAAAATTCACCTTATCATTATCGCATCCTGGTAATAATTTTTAAAAAATAGAGAAACAGATAAGACCACGTAATTATTTAATTAAAATTGTTACATTTTTACATCCCTGGATATTTACTCAGCTTATGTGTCTTCCCGTCCGTTACAAATTAAATTAATTAAACTATTGATGATGGAACTAAATATATAAAATTATAGGGCTGTCCGACACACTGAGCTTCTTTGACTATTCTTAATTAAATATTCTACAAATATTTCGTTTAGCTTTAATTGACTTAATTATCTCCAAACAAAAAGCTAATCTTCTAGATAGTTGACGTCTAAGTTTACGAAGATGCGCGTATGAGTGGTTAATATTTCATGTCAAAATTTTCAAATTTGAATAAATTATAATGTGATTTTTAAATATTGTGATTATAATATTGTGATTATAATATATATATATATATATATGGAAAAATTACTGTAGTTGTAACAATAGATTCGTAAAAGTAATCAGAGCACTCCTAAATTAATGCTATATCAAAATGACGACAAAGCACAACTCTGATAAAATATCTTCCTTCTAACTAATTGATCAAAGATTCAAATCATTTTAATGCTTCTGCAAATCATATAAAAATTAATAGTCCAAATTAATTTATAGTAATATACGAGGAAAATTTTGTGTTTGATCATTATTTTATATATATATATATATACATATATATATATATATATATATATATATATATTTGTGTGTGTGTG
>JAYDZE010248960.1:0-19832 GCA_034509125.1 Monilaria moniliformis
CCAGCCTGGGAGGATATGAAGCTATGGTATCAAGTTCAGAGGCAAACTAAAGTACTCGGTATTATGAAACAAAAAGGTTTGTCCAGTAAGTATCTTCCGGAAGTGATTGCATCGGGCCGGGTGATTCATCCTGGCCAGTGTCGGAAAACAAGCGCAGGTGGCAATTGTGATCAGCCATGGTGTGGGACTCCTATCCTAGTGACCAATCCAGTTGGTAGGACTGTATCTGAAATGGTGAGGGCTGGCCAGTTCGGTACAGATGAGGCTATTAAGTGCTGTCATGATTGTTTGTCTGCTCTCTCTACTTCTGCTTCGTCTGGGATTCGGCATGGGGATATCAGGCCAGAAAACATTATCTGTGTGAATCCTGGTCTCAGGCGGCCTTATTTTGTCCTTATCGGTTGGGGGCATGCCATTTTGGAAGAAAGGGATCGTCCGGCATTAAACCTTCATTTCTCTTCTACTTCTGCTCTTCAAGAAGGGAAGTTGTGCTCTGCTTCTGATGCAGAAAGCCTAGTATATATGCTCTACTTCTGCTCTGGCGGAGATTTACCCGTTCTGGATTCAGTCGAAGGAGCACTCCAATGGAGGGAAACATCTTGGTCGAGGAGGCTGATTCAGCAGAAGCTTGGGGACATCTCTGCTGTCCTGAAAGCGTTTGCAGATTACGTTGACAGTCTATGTGGTACGCCTTACCCTGTTGACTATGAAATCTGGTTAAGAAGATTGAAGAGACAGATTATCGAAGAAGATAGTGGAAAGGAAATCGAAACATCGAGCTAGGATCGAGCCATTTTCTTAGTCGAGAGTTATATCCCATTTAGCCCATTTCAGTTTGAGTTCCTCGTTCCAAAGCGGCTTTTGTGTGATCATGTTGTTCTCTGAAAATGGACCATGCCCCTCATTGTAATATTCGAGGTCGTTTATCTGGTGAGAACACGGTCTTATGGCAAGGGCGGAGCGGAGTTTCTGCCTCATGGTTTGGTGATGGAGTTCTTCCTGTGTACAGCAAACCAACACAAGCTGAGAAGGCGAAGACGCTTTGAGAACCTAGACAAGAACAGGTGATCCTTGACGAGATCCAAAAAAAAAAGATCCATTTATGATTCTTGTTAACAATTGTCGTTTCATCTGCTTTTGCTATACAGATGTTATATCTTGTGTTATTGTGTCATTAATTCTTGTAAAGAAATGAGCTATTCATCTAAAGAAATAAGATGAGCTGTTCATCTTATTCATTGGCTCGCGATGTGCCAATTGTTATGTATTAGTTTCAAGAATAGTGTTTCCACTTCTTTTTTGCTAATGACATGATTGTTTTATGACGCCATATTGGCATTGTAAAAAACCCCCTTTCGAGTTTTGCTTTCGAACTGCACATCTAAGGGAGTCTTGTGTTAAATTATTTGATTTGGATGCAAATATCACTCGACAGATATTTGCATCCAACATTTGACTCTTCTAGCAAATCCATCAAACGATCTTACATGTGTACGATGTCTACCTAGTTAAATTCTCATCCAAGAACAATACCAGCAGCTATTTTAACATTTAAGTTTGCATCACTAAATTCACGTGACAATTAAGAAAAATGGAAGTGCAAATGATCATAAGGTTTGATACAACCTAGCAATAATGTCACATTGTTGTCGTCTTCATATTTTTTCATGTTTATAGAACAAAACCAATGTAACCGATGGGAAGCAGAAAAACAGATGAGAAAAGGCTAGATAAGGATCTCAGCAAAAACCAACAGCTTAATCTAATCTGCATCCATTTCTTCAAGGGCGGCTTTAGCTGCTGCCTTGGCTTCCTCTAGTAGATTGTCTGGAACCTGGTCGGTTTACGAAATAAAAACATTAAGTGGCGAGTGCGACAAAAGGAACGCCTAGAGGCAAGAGGACATTGAAATTAGTTAAGGATACCTGACATACTAAATCCATAGTTACCTTTTGATGCTGGCGGTTCGATTCATCACAGACCCAGCTCATTTCCAGTTCAAAGGCCTTGTCCTTGGCTTCGTCGTGCACCCCATAGATGCTGCTCATGGAAAAGACAGGAGAATGAAAGATGAAATAATGACACATATATCTAAAAGTATATGCACATCATTTAGAAGATATGACTCACATCTTGGCCACCTCAATGACACCTTGTCGGCATGTCATCTCTGAAAGCTTTAATTTTTCGATCTCTCTGTCAATATAACAAATGGTTCAGCATCAGCAGATCAGGATTACCATTGAACAGAAAGAAAAATGCATGACAAAGATGAACACAGTTCTGCAGAAGCTAAAAAAGCTGTTCACCACAATAGAAAATGATATGAAACCAATAACCAAGGAGACTGAATGACTCAGGAGCCAAACCAGTAGTGCCCTAGCAACACTAACGCAGCATAACAAGAAAAGGTACAAAGAGAAGGTATTGTGAATTAAATTGAAGAGATGGGAGGCTCGTTGTAGGTTTTATTTCCTTCCTCTCAGATTTCATTTATCAATGATTTACGAAAATTGGTGAATCTAAAACAAGAAACAGAAAACTTACGTTTTAGCAGCCTGTCTTCCCTTTCCAATGGCTGCACCGAAATATCTCTGCAGCAGTATACAGATCACAGATGGGCATGTAAAGTAGCAAGCATAAATTTATAATTAAGTACAAGGAAATTCAAGTGCCAGAACACTACATCTAATTAAAATATACTTAAGACTAAATAGAAATTAGATGCTATAACACCATCATTTGCAAGTAACTAGAGAGAGAAAAAAAAAAAAAAAAACTCACGTAGGATATGCCAGAAGGTTCGATCATGTACAACTGTGGCCCATCCCTATCATAACCTCCCACAATCACTCCACAACCAAAGGGCCTGGAAAAGTTAAAATAAGATTTAAATTGAGAAATCGGCTCAAGGGAATCAAGTTGATATATAGAACAGATGCAGTATCAACCTGAGCCACCAATAAAGTGTGCACAAATGCACATAACTAGCCACTCGTTCCGCGAGTTCTTTAACTGGAATTGCTTCGCCGTAAACCCTGGAAATGAAAGATACAGCAATATGTAAGGACATATGCCAAGCAATATACAAAAGCATCTAATTCTCATGAAAGCAATTACAAAGTTTAGTTTAGTCATAGAGAGGTACCCAAAAATATATGAAGCTAAGCTTTCTATCTGAACAATCATGCCTCAAAAAGAGAAAATTTGAGTAGAGAAAATGCAGACAACAATTTTTAGTGATTTGTCTGAGGTACAAGATTTTGTTGGTGATATGCCATGTACAAGTTAAAAATGTCCAGCCCGATTTTTGTACCACTAGTTCTCATTTATTTTAAGCTCATCAACTGCAGTTTCATTTAATAGTATACCTCATTTAGTTATCCAGCCTAAAGAATGTTGAATTCCCCCCTCCCCAGTTGAGGAAATGAGCTAATTTCACGAACCAAATATCACCATTTGGTATCCCAGTCCACTCATATTCCAAACCTTAAACTCTGAACTCATCCTCTAGACAACATCTCCTTGAGGTCAAAAAAGGTGTACCCAAATCTTATTATGTATTAAATTTCAGTTTCACACCTGCCTCAGCAGCATCAACAGAGACTAAAGGTACTTTGCCCTTATTTAGGAGAAAAGGATAGAGCAACAATTCAATCTAGATCTTATATATTAAGTTCGAAAATAAGAGTCCCAGTTCCCATCAGAATTATTTCCAAGTAGGAGTATGCTTAGGAAGAATGTTGAAAGACTTGAAAATCAGACAAGCGTCTAGGATACAAACCTCTCATAATTAGTTGCTTCAGACTTTGCTCGTGTAACAATCTGCCTGCCATCTGCAGCTAATCCGGCAACGGCCTGACAATGGTCAAACAACTTTAGCACAAGATAATAAAACCTGAAGGCCAGAAGCCTAAAACAGCTCCCTAACCAATTTCGAATAACAATTACCTAGAGAAAACTCTAGATGAACTTTAAAATCGGTCAAATTCCTTTCAAATTTCATTAGCTTAAGCATGAATTACAGCTTTAGCACATAATAGATCAACAGCACATGATGAGGAAGACGAGATATCACGAGGAAATTAATGCTAGTTATCAAAATTTAAATAAAAAATAATATAAACACTTATGCAAAAATGCTCCTTTCCAAAATTTACAACTATCAATTATTTTTAGATATATATATATATAGAGAGAGAGAGAGAGAATAAGGAAAAATAGGGTACCATGCCGGAGTGGCGATGAACGGCGTGGATTCTTCGATTGGAACCTGGCAGCAGCATCTTGGAAGCAATCAGCTTCTCCACTCCCTTCAACAACATCCGAGAAATGAGAAACCCAGCAAAAACCCTAGCAATCTAAAACTCAATCGAAAATGGTTAGTCGAAAATTTCGTTTACCATGACGATGCCGTCTTTGCATCTGATGGCAACGACGGTGCCGCTGTTGTCGACGGCTTTGGCGGCATATTCGATCTGGAAAACGCGCCCGTCCGGTGAGAATGTCGTCACCGATAGATCGTAACCTGTGCCTATGCTGCTCATCTTTCCTCTCTCTGTCTGCCTCTCTCCACTGCTGTGGTATTTTCACTCTCTCTCTGTTTTTAATTTTCTTTTATATATATATATAAAATTTTAGAAACAAATATGGAGAGATTTCTTTGTTGGCAAGACAGTGTAGACGAAAAAGAAGAGGGAGAGGGGCCGAATTGGGAGAAAAATATAAAAGTTGAATTACGTAAAAGCCCCTGTCGTAAATTGGGAGAAAAATATAAAAGTTGAATTACGTAAAAGCCCCTGTCGTAAAGTTTTTTCCGTTCTGCCTCTCGCTATAGTCATTAATAAGAGTAAATTACTTTTTAAGTCTCACATTCTCACAAACTATCAATAATTATAATTAAGTAACTATAAGCCAAGGTAGTAAAATATTTTAAACTATCAAGTATAATTTAGGGCTTGAATAATTAGAAATTTAAAAAAATGATCTCGAAAAAATTATATAACTGAAACTCTCACATACATTCAAAATATATGATATCTCGTGTAAACGACAATAATGCATGAGACCAAAACGACATCTTTTTATAATAGAAAAAAAAAAATGTTCAAGCAAGTATAGCCCCCCAAAGCCACAGCCACCAAAACGGTGCAGTCGTCCAAATATGAAGGTTGTAGCCGCTTATTTGTTGGCTGTGTTGGGCGGCAACGCCTCCCCCTCTGCCGATGATATTTCCGACATCCTCGGCTCAGTTGGAGCTGAGTGCGATCAGGAAAGAGTTGAATTGCTTTTGTCCCAAGTTGCGGGCAAAGATATCACGGAGTTGATTGCAGCTGGAAGGGAGAAGCTGGCTTCAGTACCTGCAGGAGGTGGCGCGGTTGCTGTCTCCGCACCTTCTGGTGGAGGTGGTGGTGTGCTGCATCCGCCACAGCTGCTGAGTCGAAGAAAGAAGAGAAAGTGGAAGAGAAGGAGGAGTCTGATGATGATATGGGTTTCGGTCTCTTCGACTAAGAAATTTGTGAAGAATTGCTATGTTTGATTTCATGTACCTCACTTTCTCTACTTTCTTGTTTGATTAGCTCCTATTTCGGAAAGAAAAAAAAAAAAAAAAAAAAAGAAGCCACAGCCACCTTCGGCTGCAGCAGAGGTATTCACGTTAGTGTCCAAAGAGCATTATAAACTTTTGAAGATTGATATTTTAGCACCCATAATTTTACAAATTACATGATCGATTTGTTCATTTTCCTCTAAGTCCAAATAAATGAATAAAAAGAAGAAATTGTGAATTGACTTTTATATAATTTGATTAATGATCTTAATAACAATTTTTAAAGTTAAAAATCAAAATAAAATATGTAAAAAAATGCCAATGTAGCCTAAACATTGCTCATGAAATGTAGTCATAGAAAGTGGGTAGCATACCATTCCAATGTATTAATTATATTAATAGATACCAAATACATATTGTTGATTTTGTGAAATGCATGTAACCTAGATCGCTTGATTTGAAATAGAGGATCTCGCGTTCGTCTCACAATAGCCAAAGCAGCACTCAAAGTAACAGAATTACATTTTTTATGAGAAAACAAATCTTCAAATACTAAATATGATCGTCTATAGACAGAACAATATACACACATCAACATACTTGCACAAACCCGGGGCACGGACACCGGGGCGTCGAGACGAGCCCGACTAAGACATGGCGCTCTCGCCCTGAAGGAGGCCGTTGCGGATCTGCGTGGCGATATCCTTGACGGCCCCAGGTCCGTGAGGGATGAAGACGGCAGAGGACTTGGACGAAGCACCAATTTCCTTCATTGTGTCGAAGTACTGAGTGACGAGGACCATGTCCATGACGTCCTTAGAAGTCGTCCCTGGCACGTTCTCCGAGAAGGCGAGTACGCTCTCCCTCAGTCCGTCTACGATGGCCTGACGCTGACGAGCTATACCGAGCCCGGACAGGTACTTGGACTCAGCCTCTCCCTCAGCTCTCTTGATCTGCAAGATCTTCTCAGCTTCGGCTTTCTCAGTCGCAGCAAGCCTGAGTCGAGCAGCTGTTGCAACAGTGATAGACTATCAGATAAACGCGATAAAATCATCCAAAAGAAGCAAATCACATGATTACACGATAAAATCGCCCTGGAGGAGCAAGCCGGAGATGCTCGCTATCTTTCTAATAAGGATTTAATAGTAGTTTAAATCACAACCTTTTGACACAATTTGCAAATTCGACATCATTTTCAAACCATTGCAAACTAATACCGTTACATTGAATTTGTAGCAGTTAAAGCACGCCCAACTTTTCCGGCGATCAGAAATCTCGACTGATTCGCCAAACTTTCAATTCCAAACAAATTACAGTCGTTCAAGCCCCTGGAACGTGTTCTACACTCGGAAGGAATTTCATAGATGAGTCTCCCGTTGCCGTTAGACCTCCGCCGTGACAGGAAAGTTAACAAAAATTTCGGAAAAATTCATAGGCCATCAACAAGTATTGGCTGTTAAGCTATACGCCAAGATGTTTCCCCCATCAAGGCCGTTCAAAGTTAGAGCTTATGGGTTGAAATTTCCGGTCACCAAAATATTTTGACTTGCTACAAATTCAAAGGTTGAGTACTTGTTTTCAACAGTTCAAAAATGGTGTTGAATTTGCAAATTAGGTCAAAGGCCGTTATTTAAATGACAATCAACCCTTCTAATGAAGAACCATAACTGAATTTTAAACATTTCTCATAGATGAAAGAGAATACGCCGTTGGTTACAATTCATTATAGATTTGAGTCCATATGTTGGAAACTCACCTGCATTTATCTCGTTCATGGCCCTCTTGACTTGAGCATCTGGTTCGATGTCAACGATCAGAGTCTGCACTATCTCAAATCCATAAGCAGACATAGCCTGCAAAGACGAGAGATAATCAAAATTCACTTAGTATAACCGACATATGCGACCAGCATCACACATATACAGGTGTTGTCTGTCAAGAGCATAAGCTACCTTTTCAAGTTCGTTTTCTACAGCTCTAGCTATCTCGTCCTTCTGCTCAAAAGTGGAATCCAGATCCAGTTTTGGTACGCTTGCCCTAATGACTGTCACGAAATTCAGACAACACCGCAACAATATTATTTTCGTTTTTTATCTAAAAAGACGGGTTAAATCAATGTACTTAAGAGGTAATTAGCAACGATACTCCAAAAACACGGTATCAAGATATGTAACTTCTTCTCCAGTTACATAGATGGGAGTTATAAAAAAGTACGTCCAAAAGATACAGCATTCTATATTCAAAGGGCAGAACCTTAAAGCTAAAAGAGGGAGCTTTACTTGATCTACTACGATTTGTGTGCTCAATCAGGAAAAACAGTGTACTACAGCAACCATAAGCAAGTCAACCAGCAATATGCTGTATTTTAATGCGTTCTGCCACATAAGAAACCAGTGACCATGCATTCATAAACATACCATCAAAAACGTATGCTTGGATCTGCTCTTTCGTGTTAGATAGCTTATAAAATGCATCAGCTGCTTTGTCGGCCAATGCTCGGTACTGGATCGAAGCAACCACATTTACGAACACGTTGTCCTGGATAACAAGAAACTCATATAATTGAGAAAATCGTCGAGTTACAACTAAAACTGCAAAAGAGAATTCTTGATTTGCAAACTGATTCTTTTCTCTTCTGATTGTCAGTCAGAAGATATTTGGCTGAAGCTACTTCCTATGAAATAATACTAAATAAATGAAATAATACTTCACATATGTTTTATATCTGATGTAAACGGTTACTCAAGCAGAACAGTATGGTGATAAAACCAACTAACATACTAAAACTTCAATTGAAAGCCCAATTAGATAGAGAGATCAAAAAAGTTCAAACAGCAAGTGAACGATGATGAACCTTAGTTTTTGTTTCACAACGGACATCAAGCTGCTGTAAACGTAATGATAGGGTACCAGCCAATTGGTAGCCAAAACACCATGGCAGGCAATGGCAGCCAGGCTCTAGCACCTCTTCAAACTTGCCAAATTGTTCCTTCACAGCAACAGTAGACTGATCTACTTGAACGCAACCAAGCGTTTGACCCATTTTTCAATATAGACAACTGATCTGGAACAGTGCAAAGAAAAATCCAAAGTCACGCCAAACACAAATATATATAGTTACATAACATGTTGTATGTCTCTTGGTGCGCTAAAGTGGAAAATCAAATTAAACGAGAACTTGACATATAGCAGATTAGTTTTCGAAGGCAACAATAACATTTGTTTAGCTCAACTAATTTTCTTTCAGATCAAGACCTGCCATAAAGTGGGCTTTAAAATTAAGTGTGCACCAAATCACATGGAATTCAAATACACCTTTAGTACAAAAGCTAAAACTTTTAGCTTATAGATCATATGATTCAATAAGATCACGAATATTACCGATCATGGTGAATTCTAGAAGCTAGCACAAAATGAAACCATGCTCTGAAGAAGATGTAACCACTGGTCCTAAAGATTGCATCTTTACGAAGAAGAAATGCACTGAAGGGGGAAAAGAGTCGAGTTTCAAGAAAATCCAGAGCTTATCTTGGGTTTCTAAGCTATGATGGTAACCATCAATTTTTTACTTCTATAAAATTCATCTTTCATTCAATTATATGAGAACAATAGCATCCAAAATGAAAAAAAAAATCATCCTTCATTTTCAGATTTTTTATGAGAAGAATTTCGCTGAAAATAATTTCAGCAATATCTAAGAGCAACCAGAATTTGTCTTTATTTTGTATACTACTTTTGGAAATCATTTCCTTCTTTGGATACCAAACGCACACACGCATAACAACAGAACCCTATCACATACACGATTCAAGTTCAACAAGATTCGACAATTTCTTCCACAAATCCAAATTCCTCACTGCTTTCATTCAAGTCCGAGATGGATAAAATAACACGCACACACATACACAGAGTACAGCTCGGAGAGGAGACTTACTGAAGACGGAGCAGAAACAGGTAGCTGGGGAACTTCTAACTGGGGCTTTACAATTCTTGATGATAAATAACACTATGTGAAGGTATTTATGGAGAGAAGTCAGCGTCAATTTCCAGATATGTGCTTATGCTAGTAATCTATTTCTCCATTTAAATTTATAAATTATATTTTAATGCCCATATTCTTGGTATTTTTACAGTTTTGTCAAGATTTAGAGGAGATAATAATTAAATACTCAAATTATCAAATTTTTAACAATTCGGTTTCGACGTTCATTTCTTTTTGGGACGAAAACTCTATATAGTGCATTGGAAATTGAGCTGAATTTTGACAAAAGGACGTACGTTATCTTACCTAACAAACTCACTCACTCTCCATCCTAAACTATCTTAAATGCCTTTCGTTTTGTGATTTAAAAAATTAGTCATTAAGGAAGTAGAATTTTTATTGGCAATCCTCTCTCTCTCTCTCTCTCTAAATATCAAGCATGAGTTTGTAATTAAGATGGAGATATTTGCATTCTTGTGGAGGACAATATAAGAATCAAAATAAAAATAAATTTGATGTTTGGTATTTTAAATTATTTTACAAATAAAGTATAAAATGACAATTTTGTTCTTATAAAATTATGATTGAATTTAATTCATTTTGTTAGTAATTAAGTTCAATAGTGAATCATTGATTAATCATTTAATTAATTAGTTGATTAATTACACATTAATTAATGGATTTATCGTTCTACAACTAAAAAATCTCATCTCCTTCACCGCCCACCGTCGCCGGAAAGTCGCGAATTGGGCGAAACCTTAGCAGTTCGTGCCGCGAATTGCCGTCTCTGCTCGGAATAGATGCACGCCTAGGGTTTAGCCCTAGCGTCGCTTTCGTTCCGCGCCTGCACACCACGATTCGCTGCCACCACTCGCTTTTCGCTGCCCCTGGTCGCGCTAGGGTTAAACCCTAGCGTTGCTGCTGCATTTCAGACCAGGATTGCGACTAGAGACCCTAGTCATGCACCTACGTCGCCTCCACGCCGATCGCCACCTCCCAGCCGCCCCCTAGCATTGGGTTAAAAAAATCATTGGGGAAAGGTGCGATACATACTCATGGTTTTACAGTGAAATACATGCAAGCCTCACGAGCCACTGTGATAATTAATCCTTCATACCAAACAACCATTTTCTAATGTTAAACTCGGAGTAATAACTTTTATCTTGACTTTATCATGACTATCAATCAAATCTAAGGATAATGGACATATAACATAAAGCATTATCGTATTCACAAAGTCATTGACTTTTCCTTTTTATCTTTAATAAACCTATCGCCTCATGAATCATGCTATACTGTTTATAGAGGTGTTAATTTCACATTTTTCAAATACTAATTGTTATTCCTTTATGAATGTAACCTCATCTTTATCTCAATCTTCACGCACTATTTTTCCACCAAGACATTTTAAATCGGGATATCATACGGGCATCTAAAAGGAACATCGTGAGCCCACCAAACAAGAAGGGAACAAGAGAACATCTTAAAAAACATCGATCTTACAGTGATAGGATCTGGCTGATAATACCAATGATACAGCTGTTTCAAACCTGCAACCTTGCGTGCAGACAGATATGCATAAGTTGCTCAAAATCATAAAAAAATTATTAGCAGTCGGGGTTAGGTCGATCAAATCGAAAAAAAATAAGACAACAAATTAAAACTTTTATAGGCATTTTCACTGTGTCAAAGAGCTCGTAGTGTTACTCCAGCTGTTGACACCTTATGTCAATATATAAAACAGTGAACAGCAAACAAGAAGTCGATAACAACATAGACCAAAATCAAGACAGTTAAGACACCAAGAACGCGTTAATGTCTGCAGAAAAAAGATGTTGTGATGATCCACATAAACCAAGTGCATCTTATTTGATTGAATTCGAACTAGACAAGTTCTCTTATGAGTCTGAGAAACTATTGGTGGCAATAACAACTAACCAAGATCTATTCTTCTGCAGCAACCACGGTGATTTCACCTTTATCTAGCATGTCGTAGAAAGCCCTAACCTTCCGCTGCTCGTTCCAGTGGTGCATCTTCCACACGCTGCCTGCAGCAATGCCAAGTGCAGTGGCAATGAGTATCTCCTTCACAACGCTTGGTCCCTTCAGAGTGGCGTGGGCAACTCTATGACCAGCCATTTTAAGTTCTTCCTTGGATGCTTGGATCCTGCATTTAACGTCCGATTCAGTTTAGTCATAGCCAAGCATTTTCGAGAACGATGAGGCTGGAAGCATGGGTAAGTATAAACCGTATTCTGGAAAAAAAGATTGAATACAAGCAACTGATGAATTGTTCAACCGTGGGTAATAAGGGTGTAAAGCTGCCTAGTCAACAAGTTGCTAACTTGAGGAAAGTTATGCAATACTACCTCATCAAGCAAATTAGATCCACATATCTTATTTAATCAAGACGCCAAGGTGGGATGCTCTTGACGGAAAATGATATGGGGTAAAGGCGGAGATGAATAACTAAGAAGAAAATAAAGAACGCAAACGAGAGAAATAAAAGATAACTCTTCTTAAAACTAAGAAGCCACACCTCCAAAAAGGGCACACACCTTCGAAAAGCGCTATAGCAATTTGCTGAACTCAAAACTATATTTCTGGACAAAATAAAATCCAGGAAACAATGCCCTATTTATAAGACTCTATGAGACTATGACAGACTCCAACTTGAATAGAACTCTCAAATAACTACAGACTCCTAAACCTACTCAAAGGTAAACTAAACTAGAAGACTAATGACTAAAGACTCTTTAAAGAAAAGAACAACTGATAAGATAATGCAGGAACAGAATCAGGGTCAATCTTTATTCTGAAATATGCAGGAGATGATCCATATCAGAAAATGACAATCAAATTGACACTAGGAAAGTTGCAGGCCTATTCCACAAATTGGAATACACATGATTTTGCTGAACATTGGAGATATACAATTTCCAACATGTAGCAATATATAATATTTCTCAGGCTCCATTTCAAGATTATCTCTAATCTACCACATGGTACTAAACTAGCTCTCACAGATCACAGTTTCCTACATATTGCACAGTAGAGTTGATTCTGGCCAAGTAAACAAGTTGAAACAAAATCTGTGTTAAAGATTATATTTTGTTATCCACATCTTTGTATCCTCGTTCATATTTAACATACAACCAAAGACTGGAAGAGTGTAATTAATAATTGCACTGACCAGGAACTTGATATATGTAATTTCTACTTACAGAATTTATGTTACATATACTCTATCCCCATTTCATAGTTCTTCAATTTTACGCAAGTGGTATTATCTTTTTCTTTTTGCAAAGAGCATTTAAGAAGTATAACTACTACTTCTACTACTATTTTATCACACTCACCAGCACAAATATTTCTCAGCATTCCCAAACAGCACAATTGGAGAATCATAATGGTAAAATGCCGTGAAACAACTCGAGAAGCACAGAGAGGGTGCGTAGTTGAAAAACCACAGCCCAAGAGTAAAACAACAGAACCGATAGAAAGGAGTATAGTATATAAAATTAAACAAAGCATAAACAACAGACCAAAAGGCAAAAGGTAACCTATACACCCAAAAAAGAGAGAGCATAAATTGATATTAAAAACTACATTCCCTGCCCACTCAGTCATTTCCAACAAGATCAAGAACAAATAAACGAATTAAAAAGGTCATTATTTGAAAGTAAACGCAGCTTTAATTGAACACTATCCCATTCCAATCGTATTCCACATAAACCCTAATTTCCAGTAACCAAAAAACGGGACATGAGAAGAGAAATCGACACCCATAACCCATTTCAACATAAACAAATCAGAAAGTGAAACGCAACAACGTACCACAAAATCAAAAACCTGAATCGAAATCTGCGGCGCTTTCGTACCGTAGAAACTGCACAAGACAGAAACGAAAATGAGAATTGTCAGAAGAAAATTCGAGTAGGATTGAATTGTACGAGCTTGTCGCCGAAAACGCGAGATTTTACCCTAGAATTAATTCTTGATTGGCATTAAACTTAGAACACGGCTGAAATAGAGAGGAGGGGGAAAGGGTGTGTCGACGACTTACGAGCGACGGCGTCGTTTCTTCACTATAAATATTTATGTTTTTTTCTCAAATAATTTGGAGTAAGGCGATATTATACATTGTAGCAAATTAGCAATTTCAATTTATTAGATAATATCATTACCCTATTTCTCAACATATAGTATGTACAACTAAAAAGAGTTACTCATCAATTTAATACAACATTTCACTTATTTTGCAAGTACAACAAAACTTTTCAAACGTTGCAATTACAATACATTTGCTAAATTATTAAAAGATTATATTGTAATTACAAATTCAATAAAAATTGTGATGAATCCTACAATTAACCTCCTAAATGAAATTTTGAAGTCAAAATCATAATATGTTAAAAGGAAAAAATCGCAATGACTTAATATTCACGAAAACTTAAAAAATTATCTCAATTCGAAATATGTCCTTGAAAAAAAAAACATGATTTGGCAATTGCATAACAAGAACTTGATATAGTACAAAAAATCTCACGATTTTCAGAAAATTCTTAATTCATGACATGGTTTACACGCTTAATATTTTATTTTGTTGAGTAGGTTTGATATAGATAGAAAACATATTAATTGAGGAGTGAAGGAGGAGACAGCAGCACACCACATAGTATTAATTAAAGAATCCGACAAAGGTTTCGATCCTCACTTCGTTGTAGATTCTCCGAAAAACAGCACAAGATTCCCATTCCAACTCAACCTTTATTGGTCAACTATCTCTCTCTCGCTCCGACGATTCTTGAGAATTCAAGAGAGAGAGAGAGAGAGCAATGGCGGGAGGGTGGCGGCTGCTGGCAGCGGATTTCGCCATGTCTTTTATGTGGGTGTGGTCGAGCGTCCTAAACAAGATTTTGGTGCACAGAATCTTGGGGTATGGAGCTCACGATCTCGATGGCCAAATCGTCAGATACGCTCTCTCCATTCTCAACATGTTCTTCTTCGCTCTCATGGTCAAGGCCACCAAAGGTGGGGCCTACAACCCCCTCTCCCTCCTCTCCGCCGCCTTCACCGGCGATTTCTCTAATTTCCTCTTCACTCTTGGCGCCCGGGTCCCTGCCCAGGTTATCCTCTCTCTCTCTCTTGAAAATTTAAGCTCAAGTTTGGTTGTTTATTGTGCTTGGATTCTCTAATGTTTGTGATGTGGCAATCCGATAAGAATGAAATATCCTCAGAACTTTCCATTGATACGACATGCTATTTTTTCCATTTATAATTTGTTTCAAAACTTTGTGTGTGTGTGTGTGTGTGTTTCTTTTGTGAGTTGAGTCGACTATTCTGTTGAGAGGTGAATATTTTGATAGTGCCTTTTGTGTTTCTTTTTTTGTTTGGATAGGAAATTATTAGAAATTGACATTTTGATATTGAGAAGCTGAGTTGAGGATCTGGTGTTAAGTACGCTAGATTTTGTGCTTATTTTGAACAAGAACTTCTCTATGTTTGCAAGAATGGAACGTTTATAAGGATAGAGGTGCTAATATGTAATTCCTATATAAATTGAGTTCGTAAATTACTAAAAAATCGGAAATGTGAGCTCGGCCTACTCGGTTAGGCCCTAGCCCTGCTTGCCATGATCTTGGACTGTGTTTGGCCGATCAGTTGCATGCAAATCAGGCTGCATGTGTTCTTCGTTTGCCTAGTTATGCTCATTTGGACTGTCTGCTCTAGTTAGGGTTCACTGAGTTTCCAACGATTGTTATGACATTTAGTAGGTTCGCCTAAATTTGGTGATGAAGGGCTGGGTGTTTTAGGCGTGTTTGGTCTTAAAATCTCGTTAACATTAGTTATGAAGTGATGTGGAACGTGTTTAAACTTTCTTATTACACCGCCCCAATCAATGTAGGGGAGAATAACAAGAAACGAACAAAAACAAGAATAAACTGGATCTCTGAAAGTCGTGTTTAACACTTTCAGATCAAATCAATTGGTCGGTTCTATTCAATTATTTGATCGGATAAAGTTCAGAGTTTCTTAGAATAAAGTATGTTATTGTGTTATGAGAAAACAGAACCAGAATCCCTTGAAAAAGACCAAAAAATGAGAATAAAACTGTCCAAACTGCCATGTACCCGGCCGGCTGTGACTCTAACATTTCGTTTTGGACCTGGCCAGGTGGAGTTATGCCACAGTCTCACTCGGCCGGGTGAGACCCTCTGGACTCACGCCGTGTTGGACTCGGCCGGGTGGAGTCATGTCGGGTGAGACTCTTTGGACTCCACGCCGTGTTAGACTCGGCTGGGTGGACACATGCCACCTTCTCACCCTGTAGGGTAAGTCCCTCTGGAATCCGCGTCGTGTCTGACCCGGCCGGGTGGAGACATGTCACATTCTCACCCGGCCGGGTAAGTTCCACTGGATCCCAAATTTGTCCAAAATCGAATGAATTTTCAACATAGCAATTTTGTGGAAATAAAAAATTTCCAGGCTGACCTGGACCCCAGGCAGGGCTGCCGCCCCTTGGACCCCGCTACCGGGGGCGCTGCCCCCGGACCCCGTCCCTTAGGGGCGAAGCCCCTAAGATCATAATAAATTCATATAAACGTGCACTCCGCACCTCCAAACTTATATGATGTATTATTATGACGTTATTGGTCAATTCAGTTAACTCAATTACACTAAAATATCCAACAAGCAACTGTATTTTCGTATACTGTTTAAATGAACTTGTTGTTTAGTAATGCTTATTTTTCTCATATCTCTTGGAATAGGTCGTTGGGGCAATTTATGGCGTTAGGCTCATCTTGGCCACGTTTCCCGGGATAGGACGAGGACCAGTTTTGAATGTAGGCATTGCTAAGGGTGCGTTGACAGAAGGTCTGCTAACATTTTGCATCGTGTTTATCTCCCTCGAGCTGGCTAGAAAAGTCAAGGATAGTTTCTTCATGAAGACATGGATTTCCAGCTTATCTAAGCTCAGTCTTCACACCCTAGGTGCTGACCTAACCGGTGGCTGCATGAATCCAGCCTCTGTAAGTATCCTCGGATTTGTTCATCTATTATGTAACTGTTGGAAAGAATGTAATGGGGAATATATGTTTGCTCATTAGGTGATGGGGTGGGCTTTTGCTAACAAGGAGCATATCACTAAGGAGCATTTGGTCGTTTACTGGTTTGCTCCTGTTCAGGCCACTTTCGCAGCAGTTTGGGTATTTGGCATACTAGCTCGGGGTAGAAATAACAGGGAGAAATCCGTAGCTGCTAAGAAGGACGCCACTACAAAACTTACGTCAGCAAATTAGGGCTGATAGTGATAGCATTTTTGATTCTTTTGAAATGTGTTAAGACTCTTGCAAGAATCTTAGTGCTGGGTTGAACATATGAATTTGTTTTTATAAATAAATTCCTTGCCAATTTGGTTCAGCTCATAACTTTGCAATTTGCATTTTTAGCCCTTTTTGATGCTTGAAACAGATGGTATAACTCTACAAACCAAAATATTCTAGCATCTCAGAGACTGCAAAGTGAGTGTTTTTTATTCATACAACGTTTCCTCCTATAACTGAAATCTGTGTTTTTCCTCAGTAAGATCATCAGTCAACGAACTGCGGTTCGAACTCAGCCAAGTCAACGGAGCCAGAGTCGACGGGTTTCGTGAGGTATGCAGACAGCAGCTCAGAAGCAAGAGCTGCAATGTGAGAGATCCTCTTCAAGTTCCTCACCAATGGGGCGTCGTCAGTATCTCCAACCGCGAGCAGCTTCTGGTTGATCACCGACATCCTATCCAGCTTCCTCTTGAACTCCAGGTTCTCAAAGTCTAGCGGCTGGGATGATTCTTGCAGTCGTGCGGTTTGTCTAAACAAAGGTAAACATTCGATTCATCTCAAACTAGTTAAAACATGTTGAAATTTTGAAAGGAGAAAACACTCAAAATCACCTCCATGATAACATGCATGTTCGAATTCTTTAGTATTGAGGCCAATGCCCTTGTAGAATCTGTGACGTACACCTGCACATTCGACTGGTGAGAAACCGGGCACAATGTCCATCAAAGAAAGCACTCGAGTGGAAAATCAGTGGATTACCAAGAGGCAGAAGAACCGCGACCACAGTTTCGCCATCCAGTCATTGAGGAACTGGCGCTGGGCCTTCATGAGCGCGGAGAAGAAATCGCCATGACGATTCTCGTCTTGGCACCAGTTCTCGAAGTACTTGAAGATCGGGTAGCACTGGTATTCGGGGTTCTCCTTGAGGTGCCTATATATGGTAATGTATCTCCAATATCCAATCTTTTCGGACAGGTAAGTTGCGTAGAATATGATCTTAGGTTTGAAGAAATGTGTATTTTCTTGCCTTTGTTAGGAATCCCAAATCTAGAGCCAAGTTGAAGTCTGATGAACCTTTGTTCAGAAACCTATTGAAAACAAAATAACAAATCTTAACATCATGGAACATTTGCAGCTCATGAATGGATTCGAGCTATTTCTATTTTTAATTAGACTATTTGTCACATTCCCTTTAGGGATATCTGCATACGATGATAACACTTCTTCTGGTTTAAATGCGCTTTAAATCTGTGTGTTTACACCATTAGTCTATTTTCGATCAAAGTAAAGCTGACATGGTTGTACTTTTCCGGTATGGTCCGCATCAACTTTAATTTCGCCTGATTTTAATCGACGTTTCAAACCACACACATCGTAAAAGTTGTGTTTTTGGTGTCACTTGTAAGTCGTGTTGTAAACTAGAAAATAAGTAAAAGTGGTGTTATTATATGCAGTTAACCCCGTTGAAGGGTAATAGATTCGGACTTACCCTGCATGACAGGCTTCTTCCCTACACATGAGAGAGAATATCTCAGCCACCATAGGGTTTGTTTTCTGCAAACACAGAGACATGAATCAAATATGTAAGGAAGCATATACTCCATCACTGAATCATGTAAGTAAAGTTCAAGAAAGCACACACACACACTGAGCTAAGACAGGGTTAGTTTTCTGCAGACACAGATATAATGTATAAATCAAACCCAAATGCAGAATGTAAAGATATCAATCATGCAAGAAAATGTTCAAGAAACCACACACACGCACCCCTTCAGCCTCCTTGTAAAGAAGAACACCAGAGAACTAAGCAGTGCAAGATCGCTTAAAAAACTCGACAAAGATCTGCCTCAACGGCCCCTCAATCTTGTCAGCAGCCTCCTTGAACTCCTTGTTTCTCACGAAATGCGTATGGTTGAAATCGGTCTTGAATTCTTGCAGCAGGGCTTCGAACTCCGCCATGTTCAGATTCTTGTTGATCTCTGTATTGAAGAGCTGCTTCATTTCGTCGAAGTCGTTGGTGTAGAGTCTCGGCGTCAGAAGGCTCTCCTTCATCTCTTGCTCCTGCATCTTCTTCTTCGCCGGAGCCGACGGAGGCGCCGCCGACGACATTCTAACCGGGGAAAACCTTGTTTGGATCAGTCTCGAGGCGTTTCCCGGTTTTGGGCTGAATTTGGAGATGGGTTTTAGCAGAGCCATTTCTGCTGCCATATTTTAGCAGAAATGAAGAATGAAGAAAGATTGAAGTTTTGACTCTCTGAGGGATTATATGATTTTGGAAGTGATTGAATTTCTAACCTCCTCGGATGATATCTAGGAGTTAAATGGCGTCGGAAACGTGGCGTTTTGCGATAGGCCTGCTTGACTGCATTGGTAGTTTTTTCTGTTTATTTTTCTCCCACTAGGAGCAGAGTTCTAGTGGTATAGAGCCTCCACATTTATATATTTTTTCTATTAATTTTGGTATTTACATTTCGGTTTCTCTGTAATTTAATTTCTTAATATCATATTTAATTTGAAATTTAACTGTCAGATGTTGATATTTTATAAATTATTAGTGAATAATAGCATAATATTTACTATTTCGGATTAATTGACTGTAAGTTTATAAATTATTAGTGCATTTCAATTTTTTCCGGAGTTTATAAAATTAATGTGTAAATACATAAACTTTAGTCTATTCCAAAAGATCACTTAATTTAGATTCTCGCTAAATTGAAACTAACGTGGCACCGGAGATAGACGACGTGGTGAGTTAAGCGACCAAAGTGCCGTCGTCTACGGAAGAATGCCAGAGTATGTCAGAAACCAAAATATGGATTAGGAAAAGATACTGTAATATCTAAGGTCTTACATTATTCTGAACAATATATCATTATGATCATGAACTTGTGGTTGGTTCTAGGGGTGAGCAAAATACCCGAAAACCGAATATCCGAACCGAACCAAACCGAAATTTAAATTTCGGTTCGGTTTT
>JAYDZE010249071.1:0-19832 GCA_034509125.1 Monilaria moniliformis
AGACAACAAAGAGAGACTTGAAAGCCAATCAAGATTCTCAATCCTCAAAGAGTTAAACGAGAGATCAAGTGAGAGCAGGTTGGTAAGGTTCCCTATCTGAGGAGGAACAATCCCAGCAAAGTTGGAATCTGAAAGATACAAGTGTTGTAATTCTTTCATGGAACCAATGAATTCTGGGATTGGAATGCCTCCAAAATCATTCCCACCGAGGTGAAGATAGTTTAAATGATGCAACTCAAGCAATGAAGACCCAATCTTACCTCTCAAATATACATTATTAAGTTGGAGGGTGATGACATGGCCAATGGTGTTGCTGCACTCAACACCATACCATTTGCAGCATTCGTCGCTTTGCCACGACGAGAGAATGCCATCATCATCGATGAGGCCATTCTTGAAGCTTAGAAGAGCTTCTCTCTCCCTCTCTATGCATCTCTCTTCTGCATCTCCTGAAACAAACACACAGAAAAGAACAAGAACAAATAATTTGATTGCTATTCTTTTATCAGAAATCATGCTTTCTTAATTGATGTATGGTATCTATATTTGTGGGATGCTCAAGAATCTCAACTTGGTGGGTTAAATAGCCCAACACATGTCTGTTTCTTCACATTGCAACTTCTCACTTTAACACTAAGTAGTGACAAAACGCGTGGAATTGTTGCACTTGGAAAACGTTTTCCAGCATATAAATATGTTTTTCAGAAAGTAGCACCTTAAAATATTGTTTTATGTATAGAAAGACAAAGTGAAAGAGAAAGCAACCGGAAAAGTGATCATCAAGGACTTGAGTGAACTTTTAAGAATTAAAAGTCAATTTTTAATTCATAGTGGGATGCGATGAAATTAATAGTAGGATACGATGAGATTCAAAATATTGTGGAACCCAGAATCAGACCTAGTTAGAGAGGGGCAAGTAATAATTTTAGAAAGGATTGATAAATAAAATACATACTCAAATACTATTTAGTTGTGGGCTCTTTTTTTCTGTAAATTCTGGATGCAGAAATTTATGTGTTGTAAATAATAAACTCCATCATAGTTACTTTATAAAATTATGGAAAATGTATGAGGTATCAAGGGAGTAGATTAATTTGATGATGCTGAAGATGACTAAAATCAAACATTGAATTTTTGCAACTTGTCCTCTAATTAATAAACGGGAGTTCGAGTAGTGGTGGATTCAGAATTTTGGGTTCGGAGATGCAGAGATTGAGACAAGCAGCAACTACTGTCTGCCTCTCCCCGGCGGCATTGAGACAAGCGGCGATGATTGTCTGCCCCTCTCTCTCTCTCCGAGTTCGGCTCTCTCTCAAACCTCCGAATTCAACCAGACGACATTTCTCACATTAGCGTCAAATATCAAAATATTTGCTTCAAATAAAACCACAAATGGAATCGATTTTCCTTAGTGTGAGTTGAACTGTAGAGAGTGTGACATCTTTCAGAGCTTGAAGGGATTTTAAACAACAAATTCATAGACATCATATGGTCAAATTGATGTGAATTAAATGGAGAAAAATAATATAATAATAAAATAGTTTAGCTGTAACAGTGAAAGGATGCAAGTGGATCTTGGGTGCATCTGGCTGCAGTGTAAAGATAATAAATTTACTTGTATTTAATTAATTAATTAATAAATTTTATTTAAAAATAAATAAATTTTAATTATAAATTAATTAGGATAAAAATATAATTTTTTTTAGCTTGCTACACATGTTATCATTAAATTAATTCATTGTTTCGCATCGGAAGCAACGTCTACATTAGTAAATCATTTTACGAATTTCAATAGCACAATTATCGAAAGTCAAATTGTTGACTCTTAAAATGTGTGTCGTATATCACAATAACTAGTATATAACCCATGTGATCGCACGGTGACTATTACATTACATATATGACACGTACATACATAGAGGACATTTAATAAGTATTATTTTAATCTAATAAAATTATAATTTAATTTGAAAATTTTAATTTATACAAAAATATGACTGTATAAATATGAGTAGAGATATTAATAAAAATACACCTTACATTTTTCAGAAATTATTACTCCTACGCATATATTTAAATACTTTTTGAATTCCAAAATCACCGAAGATTTTGCAAATTTATGCTTCGGAAATTCCAAAACCATCGGCTGAAAGAATTGCATACTCAAGACAAATTGCACAACCTGGCATTTGCTTGTCTCGAGGTAAATTCACGAATTACATTCGACAACCTGGCATTTGCTTTGTCTCGAGAATTTTCCTGTATTCAGATTCCTCATTGAAATGATGAAAATTCATTGTGCTTATTTTTATTATTAGTGTCAAAGTATGTTGGACCAAAAAGATATGGATTCTCTAGTAAGATTGCATATCCCGAGAGGAATATTGCCTTTATTTCCAGGAAGTTTAAGAAAATTACATATTTTACATGTGGCCAATCCAAGTGGGGATCTCTCCTGTTAACTTGTTGTTATGAGTAAAGTGAGACCGACCGAAGAGAGATTGTGCCGTGAAATAGCTGTAAAGGTAGGCCGCAAGAGAGAGGACAGAACGGGGGCAGAAGATGAGTTAGAAGAGAGATTGGGTCGTGAGAAAGAAGAAGAGGTGGGCCGCAGGAGAAGAGATGCAGTGGGCTTGTGCGACGGAGCAGTAAATTAGACAGCTTGCCTTAATTATTATATTAAGTAAAGTTTATATACATGTCATGTTGGTCATTATCATTATGAAAGAAAAATTATTCAAACCCTAATTCTTGCCTCACGCCGCCTGGCGTTTCTTCTCTCTTCCTCCCCTCTCGCGTATTCTCTCGATACGCTTTCTCCCTTCCTTCGTCCCCTATTCTGGAGCTTGAAGCCGCTCGAAGTCTTCCCTATCCGAACGTTCGTTATCTACGATCGTATCACTTGTTCCCTCCAACATCAATGAAACTCAACTCTTGGCAAAGTTTCAAATTGTAAGGCAACTCACCAGATAAATTGCAGTGCCAGGAAGTTCGGTAAAGCGCCGAAAGAGCAAGGAATTTCACCCGAAAAAGTGTTATTAGCCAAATGGAAGGAGTACAAGTTGAGCGTTTTCTCCGAGCAGTTGGGAACCTCTCCAGACAACTGATTATTGGAGAGGTCAAAGGTATAAAGCTGATCGTGGTGAGTTTTGCAAATGGATGAAATTGAACCAGATTGTTATCAAGGAATAACACGTCAAATCCATACTACCATGAACGGTGATTTCTTAGAAAATGAGTATTTCTACCACCTTAGTGGTTAGGGGGAGAGTGAAACTGACCCCCTAAGCTGGTTACTGGTGCCCAGTCCGAATCCTATAGTGAATCCTATAGAGAAAGTTAGCAGCTCCACCGAGCAGATTTCTGAAATAAGTATACTACCTCTAGACATCAGTGAGCACGTTCAAGAATCAACTCCTATGGTATCTGAGGTAAGTCATTCTAACACGAGTTCAGTTTTTGACTTTCGTGATTGTCCAAGTAGTGTTTCCAATATAAAGGAACAAGAAGAACAAATCGCCACAGTTGATGGAAATACAGGACAATACATTTTGCCACCTAGAAGCAACCGAGGTCCGAGGCGTTCCGCCAAAGCGATACTCTCCAGAGAAGACAGGGACAAATTGTAAATATTCAGTAACGAACCTTGCCGGAGGAAATTTGACTGAGATAGCGAAAGCCTTTGAAACAACATTGTACGAGGAAATGGATATCCCACGATCCCTTGATGAAGCCTTACAATCAAAACACTGGAAATATGCAATGGAGAAGGAAATGGAAGCATTAACTCGAAATTGTACATGGGAAAAGTGCCAACTGCCGGAAGGGAAACGACCAGTTGGATGCCGTTGGGTATTTACTATTAAGAGAAGACCAGATGGTTCAATTGAACGGTACAAGGCACGATTGGTAGCCAAAGGGTACACTCAGACCTATGGAGTGAATTATGCAGAAACCTTTTCCCCAGTTGCCAAGATGAATACAGTTCATGTCCTACTATCTATAGCAGCAAATCAAGATTGACCCCTTCACCAATTTGATGTCACAAATGCTTTCCTACACGGCGAATTGGAAAAAGAAGTTTATATGCAACCCCCTCCCCCAGGATGTGATAAGGAATTCCAAATAGGAGAAGTATGCAAACTCAAAAAAACATTATATGGTCTCAAGCAATCACCTAGGCTTGGTTTGGAAGATTCATAGAAGTGATGGACAAGTATAGTTTCTGCCAAAGCAACTCTGATCACACATTATTCCTAAAAAGACAAAGAGATCTTATTACCTGCTTGATAATTTATGTAGATGACATGATTATCACAGGTAATGATAGAGATGAGATAGAGTAGTTGAAGTTGAACTTATTTACAGAATTTGAGATGAAAGATTTGGGAGCTTTCAAATATTTCCTAGGGATTGAAGTTCTAAGGTCTACAAAAGATATTTTTATTTGTCAGACAAAGTATGTTCTAGATCTTCTTGTAGAAACAGGAATGATGGACTGCAAGCCAACCGACACACCCATGGCTATAAATCATGGACTACAAATCATAAAAGGAGGAAAACCAATTATCAAAGTCAATACCAACGTCTAGTGGGTAAACTCATTTACCTATCCCATACCAGACCAGATATAGCCTATGTGGTTGGCGTAGTAAACCAGTTTATGCACCAACCACAAACATATCATATGGAAGCCGCGTTAAGAATTTTGAGGTATCTAAAAGGCACAACTGGACATGGGCTCCTGTTCGAGAAATACAACCACCTGGAAATTCATGATTATATAGATGCAGATTGGGCCGGTAACCCCATGGATAGAAGATCCATATCAGGATACTTCACGTTTATTGGAGGTAATCTTGTTTCCTGGAAAAGCAAGAAATAGAAAGTAGTGGCTCTGTCCAGTGCAGAAGCTGAATTACGAGGAATTAAAAGTGGATTAACAGAAGTATTATGGCTGCAAAGACTATTGAGCTAAATTGAATTTCCTCCAGCTCAAGCTTGCCAGCTATACTGAGCTGCGATCAGTATTTTAGAAAATCCAGTTCAACATGATCGAACCAAACATCTAGAAGTGGATAGACATTTCATAAAGGAAAAACTTGAGGCAAGAATTGTGGAGCTACTTTATATATGTTCTGAAGATCAACTAGCAGATATCCTAACCAAGGCAGTCAACTCGAAAGTATTTGCAAGGATTCTCGATAAGTTGGGAATCCCATCACTTAACTTGAGGGGGAGTGTTATCAAGAAATAAGAAGAAGATATATGAAAAGAGTCCTAGCATATGTTCCTAGCATATCTTTCATAGCTATCTTTACAATAGGGTTTATAGAAAGTAGTCTATATATATTCCCCTATGTAATTTACGGATCACATAGAAATAAATTACAATTCTTGAATTCTCTCACTGATAACATATTTCCAATACTCTAACTAAATATCGGAAGCATTTGGCAGGAAATAATGGCATAGGACCTGAGAATTGATTGTAACTAAGATCCATATGCAAGATGCATATGGAGGTGGATGAGAGATTCGGAATTGTACCACTTATTTGATTGTAATAAAGAAGACGTACTACATAACGACCTTGGGGCTTCATCTGTTATACTGGCACCACGGAGATTAAGGTATGGCAAATTCCCCTGAGTTCGGAAGCTCATTAAATCACCACTTGTCAATTATTTAACAAAAATTCATTTAAGCAATTCTTTTACACCAATTTACATACTCCCTCCGTCTTCCAAAAATAATCCTGTTTTTCTGTTTTGGTCCGTCCACCAAAAATAGTCTTATTCTATTTATAGAAATTTCTCACAACACAAACCCCTAAACATCAGAGAAAGCTCATTTAGTCTATAAATCCCACATCTATTGCCTTACACAACCGATGTGGGACATTGGAGTCCGTAACAATAATCTTGGTTGCATCATGATGCTTTCTACAGTGTAAAAAATAATAAATTAATTTTAATTTAATTAACTAATAAATTTATTTAAAATTAATAAAAAATTAATTTGAAATAAATAGATGAATATAACATAAAATCATTATTTAAAATCAGATGGCTGGCTGCAAGCAGATGCAACCACCTGCTACTAAAATTCAGTTAGAAATAAATAGGATGAATATACATAATTGATTATATAAATTAAATAAAAAAATTAGCTGGCTACAAGCAGATGCAACCACCTGCTATAAATAAAATTCATTGTTTCCTATCAGAAGCAACATCCACATTAATAAATCATTTTACGAATTTTGATAGCACAATTTAGTTGAAAGTCAAATTGTTGGTCATAAATTAAGATGGCTTACATTATTATAATTGTCTAAGCCAACTAGCAAATTTGTGAAGTACAAGTTCGGAAAACTTATAGTCACTAAAAATCCAAAATATTAAACTATAATTCAAGAAGTACAGGCCATCCAAATGCCAACAAATAAAATATATCAACTTCAAATTATGGACTGATATCCACCTCCACTATTTTGGAGGTTAAGCCCGAATTTCTTATCTTTGTTGCTATGTGTTTGGTTGTTACCATTTTAAACTTCTTCAGTTTCTCCATCGACCCAATTCTTTGTGGGAGGGTCTCCAGATGTGGACAATTCATGATTTCTAGTTGGTTGAGCTTCGACAATGCAACTTTTCCAACTTGCACATTTCTCAGATTCCACATCTCACTGATGCACAGGACTTCAAGCCAGCAGTTCTCGATCACCATTTGTCGACCAGTGTATGCATTCCGTAGTTTTAGGCGCTTTAGGAAGGTTACCTTCTTTAGTACTAGCATGGGGTCTTCATCGAGACAAGTATTTACCAAAATCAAGTAATCAATATACTGAAGGAACTTAATGGCATTTGGTAGCCTAGCGAGGCGTCCATCCAGTCTGATTTTATGGAGTCCAGCTGGAACATCAATCTCGTCCAAACATGGCATGCTTCTGAAACGGAACCCTCTCAAGATAAGGTGACAAAGTCTATTCAACTTAGCTACTGATGAAAAGAGCTTGCCCACATCCGAGTTTTCATCAACTTCTTCAATGCCCAATTTTTGGAGACGAGTCATCATCTCCAAGCCCGAGACCTCGTATGTCAAATCATAAATCGATATGTAGGTTAGGGTCTCAAGATTCTTTAGCACACCTACTTTCAAAGGCTTCCGATAAATCACATCAGACATGTATAGATGACGAAGGCTACCCATTTCCTTGATAATATCCGGCACCTCCACCATAAAGTTTAGAGCTATATCGAGAACCTCAAGCTTTTTCAAGCCGCCCAACGAGTGTGGGATCTCTTGTATGTAATTGTTTCTCAATCCCAAATACCTTAACTCAATCAAGGTGCCGATAGCTTCTGATAAAGACTTCACCCCAAAATCTTCCACGTCGAGTATCTTGAGGAGTTTAAAACTCTTCCAATGAGACTGGCTAGCATCGTCCAAGTAGCGACCACCTCCATGGAAGATGAGAGAAACAAGATGTTTGTCTTGATTCGTGGAGTGATTAAACTTGTCTACGCCAAGAAGGTGGAAGATGAGAGAAACAAGATGTTTTTCTTGATTCGTGGAGTGATTAAACTTGTCTCTGGCACAATGGATAGCACGATGACGAGGACTCGGCGAGGGTCGATTATTTCCATTGCTCCTTAAGATCTCAAAGCCCATTTCCTCCTCTGCTTTTTTGATGGATAAATTGTGTAGTAGAGGATTGATGCGACACCTTTTCAGTTCATAGTTTGGGTACGGGTGCACGACTTCAATAATGGATTGACTAAATAAACTGTATGCAATATCTTTTGGTGTATTTAATCCACTTGCAGCCCAAATTTGTTCCAACTTTTCTTCTCTCATTATTGCATTTTCCTTAAAAAAGGACATACGCAAGAAACATGCCTTGAGTTCTTTATCCAAGTTCTGATACATCGGTTCCAAATTCTTCAATGATTCATCCAAATCAATTGAATCAAAAAGTTCTTCCCATTCAATCCCTGAAAGTCTTTCTTTTGCTTTTTGCCTTCCAACATTTATTATAGCTAACGGCAAACCTCCACATTTTTTCAACATCTCTTTCCCCTTCCTCTCCAAGTCCTTTGAGAATTTCTTCTCATCACTTGTAAATTTATCACCATGGAATATTGTTTTCAAAAACAATTGCCAGCTGTTATTAGAATCCAAAGCTTTCATCTCATGAGTATAACAGACGCCTTCTGTAATCTGATAGCGACTGGTGAACAACAATCTACATTCATGGCCTGATTATATACCATGTTAAGAACATCAAAAAGGGAGACTTAGAAGGCTACTAAACTGTGAAATTTGGATTATTAGACTAATTGATATAGTCAGTTGATTTTTCGGCCTCCCACGATTGTTAAATTTTAGATTCCTTTTTATGTTGTGATAATATTAGAAATCCTACATTTTGCATGTATGTATACTGCTTAAGAATTAATTTTTGTTTCATAATGTATTTTGACTTCGTCCGAAAAAGTATTGTTCGCACATTTTATCTAAACTAGATATCTTGCTCTATACAGTCTATACTTCTTCAAGTTTCGTATACACAACCAAGAATAGGTTAAGTCATGAATTGACCTATATTTAAAGGGGCTTCATGACCAAAACTATTAATGGTTATGAATGTGCCCTTTAAATATGACAATTCACAATCAAGAATAGGTTTAATCGTGAATTGTTTCATTAAAAAGGAAAATTCACGTCAACCAAGAATAAGTTTGATCGCAAATTTAGTCTCGCATTCGCTAATTAAGGACAAAAGATTACTTTAAGCCAAAAAGTGGCTATCTGTTTCAAATATTTATAATAATATAATAAATAATTTTTGAGATAGTCATTATAGATAGTAAAAATTAAAAGGTGGCCACCAGCTAAGTTTGTATAAATTGTAGCCTATTTTCAGAAATTCGGATAAAATTTCCACCAGAGCAAATAAGGTCAATTTGATTATGTACTGAATTGATCGAAATTTACATGGTACAATATGGACTATTCGTATCAGTTGTGGCACACAACGTCCCAGTACGGATAGTCCCAATTCGTACTAGGATGCTAAGCACCATGACCGGTATGAATAGTCCACATTCCGTACCGTGTCTACTAAGTTAAAGTAAATGCATTTAAGTCTCTTCATGTTAAGGATGACTAGAACTTATTGAAATTAAGTCGGTGGATGATAGTGAGATCTAGGATTCAAACCCTACCATTCCCTCACCCCAAATCAAAAAAATAAAAATTCCTATTTGATATATTAACTCAATCTATTATATATCTAAAATGATAAGAGTAGGAAAAAATTGATGCACTTGTTAAAAAAAAATTAAATTATAATCTAGTTTGAAAGATTTTCGCGCCTTATAAAAGCATTTTAATTTCTATTTCTACCTAAAGGTGAATAAATTTAGCATGCAGAATTAATTCTAAGACAAGAAATAAAGACGAACATACCTTCGCGTGCAAGACCTATCAAGAAGTATATGAAGCTCAATTCTGGCAGCTGGTTGTCGACAACTATGAAATATGTCATTCCTCGCAGGTGTTGGTGAAGCATTTGTCGGAGACTCCGGTTGTCCATTTCCTCCGTCAACAACGAACATCCATCAAATTCCACCAGCTGCTGTATCAGTTCCACAAGCATCTCATTTATACTTGTGTCACTAGAAATGCTTAGCCATGCACGGTGCTTGAATTTTTCAATGATGGCCGCATGGTTGTATACTTGTCTGGCTAGAGTTGTCTTTCCCACACCAAGCATGCCTTTGATACACGAAGTCATGAGGTGCGGCTTACCGTTAAGAATCACTTTACCAGTAAGCTGCTGCACGTCTTTCTCCAAGCCCACCACGACACCTTCGTCTCCTTCTTCTCCAATACTCTGTCGTCTTGTCACCCCCTCACCAACTCCAAACTCCATCATGCGCTTTTCTATCTTCCTCAGCCAATATAGGGCACTGGCGATTTTATCGTAGAATATTTTTCTTGTGAGGTCCGCTGAAAATATATTGTCATCCTCAGCCATATCGACAAAGTCAGCTGAATCTTGAGCCATCTCGGCAAAGTCAGCTAGAAAATAATTTAGCCTGCTCCTTTCTCCCGATTTCTTGTCTCTCAAGAAATCCAGCATCATTCTCAGCTCATTTATTACCTCTTTCAGGATCCGCTTGTGATCGGTATCGATACTCGGCTTCTGAACTAGAAAACTCTCCAGTTTTTGTATCGCCCCAAAGATGGTGGCCTCCGACATGTTTCTGGGCAAATTTCATGTACGAAAATTGTAAGATTTTGCATGTATATAAAGAAACGACTTAAGAATTTGCAAATGTAGTACGAAGGTAGATTCTTAATAAAGTGTCTGTTGGATATTTTAGTGTAATTGGGTTAATTGAATTGACCAATATCTTCATAATAATACATCATATAAGTTTGGAGGTGCGAAGTGCACGCTTATATGAATTTATTATGATCTTAGAGGTGAAGCCCCTAAGGGACGGGGTCTGGGGGCAGCACCCCCGATAGCGGGGTCCAAGGGGCGGCAGCCCCTGGAGGGGTCTAGTGGGACTCACCTGGCCGGGTCAGTGTCAATACCTCAATATAACCACTTTCCTAAAGCGAAGGTTAATTTTTTCTTATTTTTTAAATTAATTTTCGGTATTATAACAGCAAACGGTAATTGAAAAGCAACAAAAAAAACCCTTTCTTCCCCACTCGCGAGGTTCGCCTTTCTCAAGAAATCCATGGTGGGGCGACGAGGGAATAGTTGATCGATTGTTTGTGGTGAGATGTGATTTTATTTTGGGATTCAAATTAAGTTTTTGTAGAGATCCAAAAAAGGACTGGAAATAGATTTTGGCTATTTTCGAGATTAATTGATAGCTTTGACATGAAAGTATTTTGGGTAAAGTTGGTTATGATTATTATATTTTTATTTTTGTGATTATAATCAATTTTTGCTTAAGCAAAATATTAATTTAATTTTTGCCTATTTTTAAATTTCCCTGACATGTGGATTACTATTGCAAGTACATTACTGTCCTAATTCTTACTTTTAACGGTAAATCTATATGGATAAAAAAGAGAGCGTTGAATAAAATATCTATTTTGGTAAAAATAAAAAATAGTGGCTATGATACAAAATATAAAATAATAAAATTGAAACGAATGGAAATATACCTGAAAGTACTCGTACACCTGAATAAAGAATTGAAGATACTCTGCCACATGATTGTGATGAAGATGTTGAACATTCTCAACCCACCCAACCTTAAAAGAGAAAAACTATGAAGAAAAGATTACAAGTTTGTGATTGTTTTTAAGCATTTTATAGATAAAGATAAGAATTAGAAAGCTAACTGTGTGCATTGTAGGAGTATATTTAGCGATAATTCTAAAAATCACACCACTACACTTAAAGCTCATTTGAATAAATGCAAAAAAATCTCAATCATAGATCTTAAGCAATCAAAATTGATTTTACCATCTAGACAAAGTTTATCTCTTAGTGTTTGGGGTTTTGACCAAGAAGAGGTTAGGAATGCATTAGCTTATATAATTTTTGTTGAAGAGTTGCCTTTCGCGTTTGTTGAAAGGGAAGGCTTTAAACACTTTGTTTCTAAGGTTTGTTCTAAGTTTAAGATTCCATCTTGATGGACAGTTTCATGTGACTGCTTGAAGTTGTATGAGGATGAAAAGAACTTGCTTATGGCATTGCTAAAATTGATCAACTAAAGAGTGTGTCTTACCACAGATACATGGACTCCTATTTAAAAAGTGAATTACATGTTTGACAGCTCTTTATATTGATAATGATTGGAAATTGATAAAAAATTTATCAATTTTTGTCCAATTTCTAATCTTCAGGGTAGAGACATTGATTGAGAAATTGAAAAATGTCAGTGGTCACAAAACTGCTTTCTGTGTGGAAAAGTAAGACAATTTGAAAGTGAGCTTATTTATCTTAATTCATCATGGTAAACAATCAGGAGATTTTCTTCTCATTTCTGGACCTAGAAATTAGGGCGTAATACGGAGGCCTTAAGTTAATTTAGACACTCATTATTTGAAATCCACTTAAGGTGTGTTATTAATAATCTAATCTTGAGCTTATCTCTACTATCAAATACACCCTTAATTTAGAACCAATATTAAATCCAGCATACTCCAATTTTTATTTTTATATTTGATTTAGAAATAAAGTTAAGCTTAATACCATTATCTGTGGTTTGAGCATATTCTTTTTTACTTTACTTTAGATTTTCGAAAGTAGAAAGGAGAAAGCTCTATGTAAAGTCTAGTCACTTCTCCAATTTGCATCATAGATTATTCGGCGTCAAATTGTAATGTAAGTTCATTTATTAATTTTCAAATATGTTTTGTTGCAATTTATGTATTCCTAAGTCGCTAAATACCTTTAAAAACATTTTTTATTCTTGTAGATGTCAAATAATGAAATTGAAACGGCTGGAGATATACCTGAAAATACTCGTAGACCTGAAGAAATAATTGAAGATACTCTGCGGTGTGATGGTGATAAAGGCGTTGCACATTCTCAACCCAAACCTAAAAAGAGAAAAACTATTGAGAAAAAAATCACATGTTTGAGATCATTTTAAGCATTTCATAGATAAAGATTAGATTCAGAAAGTTAATCTCATAATTGCACCTCTACACTTAAAGCTCATTTGAATAAATACAAAAAAACGTCTTAAGCCTAAATCTTAAGCAATCACAATTGATTTTACCATGAGGGAAAAGTTATCTCTTAGTGCTTGGAGTTTTAACCAATAAGAGGTTAGGAATGCCTTAGCTTATATGATTATTATTGATAAGTTGCCTTTCAAGTTTGTTGAAAGAGAAGGCTTTCAATACTTTGTTTGTATGGCTTGTCCTATGTTTAAGATTCCATGTAGATGGATAGTTTCACATGATTGCTTTGAGTTGCATAAGGATGAAAAGAACTTTGCTCATGGCACTGCTAAAATCGATCAACCAAAGAGTGTATCTTGCCACATGTACATGGACTTATATTCAAAAAGTGAATTACATACGTTTGACAGCTCACTATATACTGATTGGAAATTGCAAAAAAAAAAAATCAAATTTTGTCCAATTTCTAGTCATAGAGATAGAGACATTGATTGAGAATTGAAAAATGATAGTAGTTATAAAACTATTATCCGGAAAAGTAAGACAAAGTGAAATTGAGCTTATTTATCTTCATTCATCATGGCAAACAATCAGGAGATTTTCTTTTCTTTCCTAGACCTAGAAATTAGGAAGTAATAGTTGTAGTCACTGTCCGAGCAGCTGTATCCTTGGCGATTTACTAGTTATTTATTGGTTGTATAAGTCTTGCTATGTTAGAACAAAAATTTGAGTTGTGTAATTGAAGCCATTTCTGGTGCGTTGTAAAGTTAAATAGAAACGTTGAAATTCTTAGTGGTTTATGTAAATGTATTTTTGATATAGAAAATGAATGATTTTACTACACGTTATCGATACCAAAATTGTAACATCACTTATTTTATTGATTTCCAATCGAATAAGGGGTGTTACAGTGATGTAGAGGCCTTAGAGTTAATTTTGACACTCATTATTTGAAATCCATTATTTGAAATCCCCTTAATTTAGAACCAATATTGAACCCATAATGCTCCATTTTTAGTTTTTATATTTGATTTAGAAATAAAGTTAAGTTTAACACCATTATCTGTGTTTTGATCATATTTCTTTTTTCTACTTTACTACAAATTTTTGAAAGTGTAAAGGAGAAAGCTCTCTCTAAACTCTACTCTCTTCTCCATTTTGCGTCGCAGATTATTCGGCATCAAGTTGTAATACAAGTTCATTAATTAGTGTTCAAATATTTTTTTGTTGCAATTTATGCATTGCTAAGTCGCTAAATATCTTTAAACCTCTTTTTTTCTTGTAGATGTCGAATAATAAAATAGATACAACTGGAGATATACCTGAAAGTACTCGTAGACCTTAAGAAACAATTGAAGATACTATGCATGATGGTGATGAAGGTGTTGTACATTCTCAACCCACCCAACCTAAAAAAAGGAAAGAAAAAAGTAAGGTGAATTGATCACAAGTTTGGGATCATTTTAAGCATTTCATAGATAAAGATAACAATCACAAAGCTAAATGTGTGCATTGTGGGAGTATATTTGGTGGTGATTCTACGAATTGTGCCACTATACTTAAAGCTCATTTGAATAAATGCAAAAAAGTCTCAAGCATAGATCTTAAGCTACCACAACTTATTTTACCATATGGGCAAAGTTCATCTATTAGTGCTTGGAGTTCTAACAAAGAAAAGATTTGTAATGCCTTAGCTTATATGATTATTGTTGATAAGTTAAGTTTGTTGAAAGGGAGGGCTTTCAACATTTTGTTTATAAGGCTTGTTCTAAGTTTAATATTACATCTAGATGGACAGTTTAATGTGATGATTGCTTTAAGTTGTATGAGGATGAAAAAAACTTACTCATGGAATTGTTAAAATCGATCAACCAAAGAATGTGTCTTACCATACATACATGGACTTCTATACAAAAAGTGAATTACATATGTTTGATAGTTCACCATATTAATAATGATTGGAAATTAATCAAATAAATTATCAATTTTTGTCCAATTTCTAGAAAATGGTAGCAATCACAAAATTATTTTCTATCTGGAAAAGTAAGACAATGTGAAAGTGAGCTTATTATCTTAAATCATCATGGTAAACATTTAGGAGATTTTCTTCTCATTTCTGGACCTAGAAATTAGGGAGTAATATAAAGGCCTTAAAGTTGATTTAGTCACTCATAATTTGAAATCCCCTTAATTCAGAACCAATATTGAACCCATAATGCTCTATTTTTAATTTTTATATTTGATTTAGAAATAAAGTTAAGTTTAACACCATTATTTGTGGTTCAATCATATTTATTTTTTTACTTTACTACAGATTTTGGAAAGTAGAAATGAGAAAGCTCTAAGTCTAGTCTCTTCTCTAATTTGCATCGTGGATTATTCATCATCAAGATGTAATGTAAGTTCATTAATTAGTGTTCAAATATTTCTTGTTGCAATTTATGCATTTCTAAGTCGCTAAATTCCTTTAAACCATTTTTTCTTGTAGATGTCAAATAATGAAATTGAAGTGAATGGAGATATACCTGAAAGTACTCGTACACCTGAAGAAATATTTGAAAATACTTCGCATGATGGTGATGAAGGTGTTGTACATTCTCAACCCACCCAACCTAAAAAGAAAAACACTATAGAGAATATATTACAGGTTTGAGATCATTTTATGCATTTTATAGATAAAATAAGAATTAGAAAGCTAAGTGTGTGCATTGTGGGAGTATATTTCGACGTGATTCTAAGAATTTTACCACTTACTTAAAGCTCATTTGAATAAATGCAAAAAAGTTTCAAGCATGGATCTTAAGCAATAACAATTCATCTGGGCAAAATATATCTCTTAATGCTTGGAATTTTGACCAAGAAGAGGTTATGAATGCCTTAGCTTATATGATTATTGTTCATGGGTTGCCTTTTAAGTTTGTTGAAAGGAAAACTTTCAATAATTTGTTTTTAAGGCTTGTCCTAAGTTTAAGATTCTATCTACATGGACGATTTCATGTGATTGCTTTAAATTGTACGAGGATGAAAAGAACTTGCTCATGGCATAACTAAAATTGATCAACCAAATAATGTCTTACCACAAATACATAAACTTCTATTCAAAAAGTGAATTACATGTGCTTGACTGCTCATTATATTGATTATGATTGGAAAATATAAAAAATTATCAATTTTGTCCAATTTCTAGTCATAGGAGTAGATAAATTGATTGAGAAATTGAAAAATGCTTGCATGATTGGGGGGTATAACAAGGTGTTCACTGTTACCATTGATAATATTTCCTCAAATGATGTTGTATTGGTTAGTTAAAAGAAACTATTAGTCAATGGAGGAAAACTTGGAAATTGTAATCATATGCATATGAAATGCATTGTTGATATATTCAATTTAGTGGTGAAAGATGGTTTGAAAGAGACTGGGTCTTCTGTGGGAAAGTGAGAAATGTTGTTCAATTTGTTAGGTGCTCAGATGTTAGGTTGAACAAGTGTTTAAGGAATGTTGTGAGTTAGAAAAAATATCAAGTAAGAGTTTGTTGTGCTTAGACGTTCCTACTCGATAGAACTTGGCATACTTGATGTTGGAAGCTGCAATAACATTTGAAAAAACTCTTTCTAGGTTTCATTTGCTAAACCCCGTATACAGAATTGATCTTGAATCTAATGATGGAGTCTAGTAAGGATGGTTGGATGAAAGCAATAAAGATGTTGATTTTTTTGAGAATTTTTTATGAAGTAACTTGAAAGATTTCTGAATTTTTATACATTACCTCTAATTTGTTTCTTCATGAGATTTAGAAAATAAAAATTTCATTGAAAGCTTTTATATAGGTAATGATAATGAATTGAGTAAAATGGCAGAGAATATGGAAGAAAAGTTTGACAAATATTGATGAGATCCTCGATTCAAATTGAAATGTGTGAAATTTGCATTGACGAGTATGTATGATGTTGGGTTGGGCATCTTCATTACAAAAGAAGTTGAAGATGAATTGGTTGTCATGTGTGATGATTATAAGCAACCAACTGTTACAAAAATGTTGATGAGCATGGAGAAATGGAGTTACCAAATGTTGCACTTGATGATAATGATGTATTAGAGATTGCATTGAAAATAATGGGGTCCATATATGAAACTTATCACCATAGAGAGGATGGTAATGACATGCATAAATTTCTTAACGAAGATACTGAGAGTGTGATGAGCCCATTTTGTGCTCTTTTTTCGAGCCTTGTTTAGGTGTCTAGGTTGAGTATACGTGTGTCTTTTATGTTGTTTATGTGTATGGGAGGACACTTTGGGCATCAGGGTCGTCCTAGGCAGAGCAAGTGCCAATATAGGCAATGTTGGTCCGCATTCCGCAAAAGAGGAAAATAATTGAACTAGAGGCAATGTGCACCCCTACGGGAACTCCATGTTGAGCAAAGTAGCTAACATCTGATGCAAAGCTGTGAGTGATCAGTGCTCGCCAAGTCAATATACCATGTGGAATCCAACCATGGGCGGACGAGGATATTGATCAGAGGATCTGAACAGAAGATGAACTAAAGAAGAAAAAGTTGTTGTGGGCAATTGATGAGTCGATCTTATCTAAAGAAGTGAATGAGGAAATGAATCGAACCTTACTTATACATAAAAATGCATAGTTTGGTGAATCTCTTGAAGATAAGAATGAAGATCTGGGAGCAATAGCTAAAAAAGGAAAGTCAGCATGTATAGCAACCGACCCAAGCCTACCAATGGGCGGATTCGGATCCACTCTTGCTAGACTCAATCCAATACGATTCTTTTTACTTTGTCTAGATTCATCGGGCCTTAGAAATAAGACTTGGGTCAAGATACACAAGATCTTTGGGTTCATGAATGTGGACTCGGATCCATCTTTTTTCTCCCAAATGAAATGTACTTCGTAAATTTTTCTTATTGTTTGTACTAATAGTTGTAAATGAGAGAGAAAAGAACTCTTATTTTATATTATAAATGGATCATAAGTTACAATTGGGGATGACAATGGGGCGGATTTGGGCCGTATCATGATAGGTCCAAATCTACATCCTAATTTTTTGCTAGGGTTTGGATCCGATCTATCCATATTCATAAAATTCGCAGGTCCACAAATATATTTAGATTCGGATCTATATGATTTCCATTTCAAAATAAATTGTAAATGTACTAAAATTCATATAACATCATAATAATCAAATTAGATCAATATTAACACTATAATCAACAAAAAAATTCCAAAATATGTCATAAAATAAAACTGATGATATATATTAACTCCAACATTAAAATGAAAAACACAAAAACCCATACTCTTCTTAAAACAAAACTGAAAATGAATGAATAAAATGAAGATGGTGTAACAGGAGTTAGCAACTTAATTAATGACTTCAGTCAATATAACTCAATACCAAACTATGCACTGCTAGTTCTTTTTTTTTTTTTTCTTTTTTTTCACTTAATTAAGAGTTTCGCTTTATTTAATTAGATAACTTAATATACTAAATCCAAAAATTTGAAATGCACACTGGACTACTCTAATAACTTTTTAAGGTGGCTTACCTATTTGTGATCCTTATTCCTTGTCATATCTCTGCTTCGAAATCAAATCAACAATAAATGTAATAATTATATATAATATAAATTAAATGGATCCATGGTTTGGATCTAAATCTCAAAAATTATAATCCAGATCCACTCTAAATCCTAAAAATGAATCTAGATAAGCATATTTGGATCAGATCAAAGATCCATTACCATCCGAGGACTTGTTTGTACTTCAAAAATATTAGAATTATAACATAAGATATATACTATTAAAAATAATAAGATAAAGAGCTTTTAACCTTTAGTTTTTTCTTTATTCTATATGCTATTGAAGTTAGTAAATCTTCTTGACTCATTTCACTCAAGCTTTTTATAGAAGCTTTAATTTGACAGCGCAATTCTCTTGCAGTTAGATGTGATATGGAATCTTCGAAAATCATTCATTGAAGATCTATATAAAACTACATAATCATGTGAACTATGATACTATTCAAAGAAAAGAAAATACCTTTCTGTAATTATTTCTTCTTATTTTTGCCGGTCGGGAATCGATTTTCCGATTTAACTCTTTTCCTTTATCTTCGTCGGCGGGTGTGATTTGATGAACTATTGAGAGCGTGATATCTTTCACAGTTTGAAGGGGTTTTGAACAACAAATTCATAGACTTAATATGGTCAAATTGATTGGGAAGAAAATGGAGAAAATAATAAAAATAATAAATAGTTTAGCTGGCTTAGACAATTATAATAATATAAGCCATGTGAAAGGAAGCAAGTAGATGCAGTCACATGCTATTTCTATTACTATAAATTAGTTCATCGTTTCCCATGAGAAGCAATGTCCACATTAATAAATGACATTACAAATTTCGATAGCACAATTTAATCGAAAGTCAAATTGTTGGTCATAAATTAAGATGATTGCCACACCTAATCCAGTAGAAATCATAATTAGAGGAGACTTTGGATTAAATAATTATGCTCGTGAAAATCTTAAATTAATTTGTTAATGCGTACGCTGCTTTTGATGTGAAACAATGAATTAATATATAGTGCTATCCCTTTCACATGCCGCACATTACTATAACTGTCTAAGCCACCCAAACAAACAAGTGAAGTACAAGTTCGGAAAAATTGTGCTATCTTTGTTAACGAAGAGGATGCAACAATATTCTTATCAGGCATTCATCAAGAATGTGCAATTTTCATTTTTCAAATACTCTTCTTATAATTTACGCTCATAATATTTCTTAGTTACAAAAAAAATATCCATGAGCCACCATCTTAACCCATTATTTTTCTTAATAAGACATTTTCTCTACTGACTAAATAACTACTTAATATTTTATTAAAACCCGGTCATCCTCGTTCACTGTTGCACACTTTTGGTGGACGATTCAAGATAATTGTACGTCAAAATTGGGCACGATGACCGAAGTAAATGACACACACTAAAGGAGACGTTAGACAGGAGCAAGAAATAATTGTGGCGTTTTGTCGAACAGTTAGGAGCATTAAGAGACTGCCAGATTCTCGTCAGCATTTCATCGAATAATAGCGCCCCTCGGTATTTTCTTTCCTTCCTTTGAGTATATAGTTTCAAAAGTCATATA
>JAYDZE010249182.1:0-19826 GCA_034509125.1 Monilaria moniliformis
CCATCTCGCCTAAACACGGGCATATCGACTAATCCCTCCGTGTATAACTCCCCGACCGAACCCGCGGGCACCGCCCTAGTGGGAGGCACATCTAAAGGAAGGGAAGCCATTACTCACTGTTTGGTTGGAGGGGATGACCGGAAAGTGTCTGAAATGGGGGAATTCTTGTGCCGGAACAGCGGTTTCAAATCGGAAGAGAGAGTTTTCGAAAATCCGGAAATCAGATCGATCACATTGGGATAAAGAGAAATATTAAAACCTGAATTCTGTTGCTAAATCTATCTAGTCCTGCTGCATCACGCGAAATATGTTGGGATTTAATTCAATAACTAGTAGGCTGTCAGGAATTGGTTCAGTGTTATTGATTAATCACATTAATAATAAACAGCCTTAATTACATACTTTGATGTTAATCCATTGATAATAAAGCGAAGAAATATAAATAGAAGAAATAAAAAAAAGGGCATGCGGGTATCCGATCGGGTATTTCGGTTACCCGAACCCATAATCAGGTCCGGTTCGGGTGAGACTTCCACCTTAATTTCCGGTGCAGGTATACAAAATTTCTGGTCGGGTACCCGTGGATACCCAATTCGACACCCACAGTTAAGTAGTTTATTTATTTATTTATTTGTGGCATATATTAAGTACAGGCCCAATAAGACGAATGCTTACAGATTCGGCCCAATTAGAGGCAAACATCATAAAAAAATATTGGCCCAAAAAGTGATAGTCATTCTCTACAAGTCAACTCACAGTCACTGCGTGCAACTGAAGCACTTATACATACACCTGCTGTGTATGTATCTACCGTTTTATATGAATTTGATCCACTACAATAATCCGGCGACAATGGAACGGCAAGATGCCAGCGCCGGAGTTACGAAGTTGGCGGCGGTGGCAGCGTGCATCGGCATGGCTGTGTTCTACGTTGCAATTCTATATTCTCCAACTCTGATTCTTCGATTGCCCCCGCCTATTTCCTCTAATTCCTTCCTCAAACGACGTTTCATATGCGCTGCCGTATCTTCAATTGTCTCTATTGTCGTTGCCAGCCTCATTCTCCCCGTAATCCTCCTTTTTGTACTCTACATTTTGTATGTAATCCTATTTTCTATATAATTTGTGCTTTCTCTATGCTTGGCTCGAGTCTTTTTCAACCCCTTTTGTTTGGATATATTTTGTTCAGTTTTTGTGATAGATTCTGTATTTGGGGTGATAAGTTTGCTTTGCGTCATGTTCTCATTTTCTATGCTCATCTCTGCACCAAGTAACTGAATCGAATACTAGCAACTAAGTTGCTAAAATTTGAATGTAAGGAGCTTTAATTTTCGTGGATATTTTTCATCTTTGATGTTGTGCTTTTATACGAAGTAGCTCCAATATGACGTCAAACTTACATTAATGGATTATCTATTTTAAACAGAGACTTCAATCAGTTTTTGACCTTTAAAATGATGGAACTGTACAGAATGTCAATAAATATAGCCAGGGAAGGATATATCTCTTTCCATGGCCAGGGGCGGAGTTACAGTGATCCAAATTTCTCCCTGTCTCTTTTTCTTGTATTAGGGCTTTTTATTTGGGGGGGGGGGGGAAGCTAATTGGTTAGGAGCCAATGGTATCGCCTTTGTTTCTTCCCTGCTTTGCCTACTTTATGGGTCCACGTCCAACACATTAGCATTCCTCAAATCTCTTCGAAAATATTATATTTTAGGTGGATCCATATTGTGATCAGTAGTGACTTTCATATCAGCAAGATTCCATGCTGACGAGTGATGTATCTACTTTAAACCTGGAACAGATTGCTCATATAAGCTCTCATTCTTGTTTTGATACTCATATATAAGTGTTTCATATTCTTTTCTTGGTTTGAAATTATAAAACATCTATGGCTATTTAAGCTGTTCATCACTTTTTTCTGCACTAATTCTCAGTAATATAACTTTTTCATATGCCATAAAGCTTGACAAGGGATGCAAAGTTATTACATCAGTTGATCACAATGCAGTTTATGAACCACCGATTTCTTTGTTGTTCATAGATTATCCATTCCTAACCACTAAAGAATTTTCTCGAATTATCTGTTTTGTTTATTTATCTTATACCTATTATTTTCTGGTCCCAGATAACAGGGTGGGATGCATCAAGTCTGCTTGGTGTTTATGGTATCAGAATGGATCACATTGTGAGTATGAGAAAATGTTATTCTGAAATTGCACAGGCCAATGCATTTGGATATAGAATTATTGTCTTTTTACATTTGACTTTGCAGATTGAAACGGGTGACTGATTGCTCAATGCAATTTTCTGTATTAACAGTGGCAAGCTCTGGTCTACCCGCTTTTGCTGACTGCCTTCATGTACTCTGGTTCCTTTGCCTTGAAGTTTTTATCTATGCTTCAAACTAGCAGAGAATATTTGGATATTGGTGGAGATCTTTCAGTTGCATGTATAAAGAGCATTTTCTTGAAGATAATTGATTGGGTAGTTTCAACAGCTTCCTGCATGTCATCCTGGCGTAATTATTTTGTGGTTAGTGTTCTTGGCTGCCTTAATTCTATTTTCCAACTGCGTTCTACGCAGCCCTTTTTATTTTGTTATGGCAGATTATCTGGTTTCTCTTGAGACATTCTATACTAGCAACTGAGGCAATTAGTTCATGTTACGTTGTAACTCTTGATCCTTAAATAAGACTTTAGTGGAGATATGATGTTACACAAACGAAGGGATCGGCAGATCGTAAGCTGACTCGAGTCTGGAAATTTTCATACTTGTATTGGTAATTATTAGGTAGGCAGAAATGTGTTCAATTCTCTGCAATCATTTTGATTATGTCAATTTTCGTCGAGCATTGCATGACACTAATTTTAGCAGCCTTCCTTTTAATAGATAATCATTCTTTTCTGAGTTTTCTCCCTTTGCAATTCTTTGGATTTCTCCGGAAAACCAATTGCCCTGTTTGGTGGTGAGTGGTTTGCCGAACATGGATATTGATTGAATGTATTGAACCCAAGTCTTTTGCCTATACATCTGAACATCCATGTTTTAGGTCACATAATACAGATAATTACATCGTGTCTCTTATTATTCTTGATTGTAATGATTTGACTTTCAAAATTTCAATGTTCAGTCTTTCCTTTTCTGAACAGGCACCACTTACAGAAGAGTTGGTATTCAGAGCTTGTATGATTCCTTTGCTTCTATGTGGAGGATTCAGTACTTACACTGTTATATTTCTCTGTCCAGTATTTTTCAGTTTAGGTGAGTAGACTGCATGTCATTATTAACATATAAATGCCTTAACCGTGAGAGGGCATGCTGTTTATTTATTTTAGCTTAAATTTGTGTTATTTTTGCCCCCTTTCCCTCTCTTAGTTTCAGGCCCCTCACCCACTGGAAACTTTTGCTATAGACATGACTAGATTTAGATATTGCTATCTTTATGCTGAAGTTTAATCAGATAAGTGGTCTTAATTTGTTTGATTTCAGCTCATCTGAACCACTTACTGGAGTTCTATCTCCAACGGAACTACAGCTTGCTCAAAGCCTGTCAAGTTGTAGGTATTGTCTGCTCTTTCATTTGAAGTTATAGTGTGTGATCATGGGGAATTTACAGTTATGTTCTAATTCATTTAAATAGTTAGATGGACGCTACAACAGCTTCAATCAATTTTCTTAGTATTAAGTAAATTTGCAGTGCTGAGTTTAAGTCATTCTTCAAGTTGAAATGTATTCCTTTGTTACTATAGCATATTTGGTTTACTTTCAGGTTTCCAGTTGGTATACACTATCATTTTTGGGGCATATGCATCATTTCTTCTCATTCGTACTGGTGGGTATACTCTTCATACTTCACTAGATTTTATTTCATTCTTTGATTTATTCCATTCTGTTGATACTTTTGAACTTTGTTAATCGCAGGGCATTTAACTGCTCCATTAGTTGCTCATATGTTTTGCAACTTCATGGGCTTACCTGTGATACTTTCTGGGAGATCTGGTAAATTGACCTCTCATCCAGTTGATTTATGTCCATCCTTAATCACACATTGCTTAAGCACTAAATTTCAAATTTAAATGAAAAGGGACAGTTTTTGTTTTTCCCGGGGGGAGGGGTTCTCATGCCTCAGATTTTTGCTGCTTGACAGCTTGTACGTGCGTGGTGTGTGCTTTATTCTTATATATACATTAACTTAAACCTAGGTTTTGGTTCTGAATAATTTACCCCTCTTTGGACTGCTTGGGTTAACGTAGAAAGATTTTGACTAATTGGTGAAATGTAGCATATGAATTTGCAGTTGTAGATGGAATGGACCTCTTAGCCTTTGTTGAGTGACCTTGCTCATCAGTTTGTACTTTATTGCTAGTTATTGGAGTGATTTTTCTTTAACAGATTAAAACAAGTAAGAAATTAAGGTGTCTGGTGATGTACAGTATACCGGTGTTTCTTTAACTGTGTGCAATATTCACTGAAGAGATTTTCAGAAAGGTTTGAGGGACTTTTGGTCCAAATAAAAGTTTATGCTACTTGAGCTATTTTCCTGCTATATTTAACTCTGGGAGGGTTTGTTCATTCCCATATATTTTGTGCTAACTTATTTTTCATGGTGAAATTCCTTTTATTTGATGGTTTTCAGGGATGGTGAGTCTGGTATTTGTAATCGGGGTGGTGAGTTTCAGCAAGATGCTTTTCCCTTTGACGAACCCACATCTGTACAACAACGAAGCAGACAATTGCAGCTGTTGGCATAGATATTGCAGTTGGAGCTAACACAATTTATGCAACAAGCTGCAGGTACTTAGATTAGATGCTTGCTGGTGTGCCGAAGATTATCAAAGCTTGCTTGTAATTTGCCACATTTTGCCTCTATCAATAACCCTCCTCTAACATATATGAATGTGTATTTATGTTTCCCTGTTTTCTTAGCTTACAAGTTACAATGGCTGTCTGATTGTAATATTGAATTGATACAGTGGGATTTTGAGGATATTCAGTAAATTAATGAGAAATTTAGTCAAGAAGAAATGACGGCTGTACCATCCTTGTAGGGGTCGAATGATAAAAAAACATATGATGACTTGCGCAAAATTTAAATGGCTGTGGAAAATGCAAATGATTCACTGTCTGATCATATTTCAGTTTTGCAATTAGTAGGTAGGCAGCCATCATGTTACTCATCTTCCAAAAAATGCATCAAGTTGAAATCATTGTACATCTCTATTGATAAAATTATGGAGGGAGGAGGATTCCCCACCTACATTATTAATGCGTAGAAATGTTCAGAAATTTGAATTGTTACTACATCATTAGGTTTGAGAAGTGCACATCTACCTAATTTTGTGTTCTTCCAAGTGATGTTGGAAAATTTACGAGATAGAGTATACGTATTCGTTTCATTAACTAAATATATCTAATTCCTAGGCAATCCATAATTAGATAGACCATATATTCCTCTTCATGCACACGCTAGTAGTTTTGTATTAAAGAGTGGGGATTTTCTAAGATAGAAATTATGTCTCAAGATACGTATTGATGACCAAAGATCCGCTGAGGATGCACAATCAAGCAAATCAAATAGTATTAAACTATTAATAACAATATAACAGTGGTATATCAAATTGAGCCATCAGAGAATCCCATTTATAATCTCTGCGCAAAATGGAAATTTTCAATGACTCGTTGAATTTTGCCTTAAGATTTTTAGGCCTGTTTTCTCTCCCCAATCATCAGACCCTAGCTATAATCTACATGCATGAATATTTGCACATAATTACCATGTATCCATAAATATACGCGTATATGTGATGTCCGAATCTTGAAATGTGCTTTTGCATGTATACCGAAACGTTATTTTACCTATTATGAATTTCAAATTTCTTAAGGTATAATTGTTCCCTCTCTTAAAATTTATATACTCTATTTTATATATAAAAAATATTGCTCTGATCAATAGGTATTAGATCTGAAGATTGAAAACAAATATTAGTTCATATCTAGAGAGATAGCCCGAGCTAATGCTAGTAGACCATGATTTCTTACTTTTTGTCCCAAAAGCCCTTCTTCGCCTCCGTTTTTAGGGCAAACAGAGAGACATCAGAGATTGTGAATTAATTGAGTGAATTAATTTATATGGCGTGAGTATTGCTACTGAGCTGCCGAGCTTATACCCTCATTTTCCCCTTGCAGAATAAGTTATGGTCATTGTTCGTGCAGCTGCATACTCGTTGAGTCACTAGACGTTCACATGTGGCCTAAAGTTTAATAGTTTAGATGTGTGGCATGTTAAGGAGTTTATGTTGTTCAAGTGAAGGTCCATTTCCGTTGTTTGTAAAAGTATTTCGGATTTTAAATTATACATGTAAATGTAATATTGATAGAATAAAACCCAAATTTTTAGTGTGTGTAAGTGATACTCAAATTGTGACATCACGTATTAAATCAGTCTCTGATCGAGTAAAGGGTTTTACACTATTTGCTAGATGCTTGGTGACAAAGCGCATAATGACATTACACAAGCTAATGAGATGAAAATCTTTAGGTTTTTCGGATTTTTGATTTTTGGAATCAAAATGATATTAGTATTATTCAAATTCCTAGCACCCCCCTAGTAAGAATATGCAAGACGAGTTTTTGGACATCTTTACCCACAGTACCTAAGAAGCTTTGGAAGAAAAAATACGACATACCATCAGGCCCGAAAGCTTTGGATGGGTGCATTTGTTGCACAGCTAGGTTGACGTCTTTTCCAGTAAAAGGTTTATCCAGTTTTTCGTTCATTTGGGGTGTGACGCAACTCCAGATGCATTGTCAAAACCCGTTGGGGTGTTCTCCCTGGCCGGATGAGCAGCGGTCCTCAAAATAGGCTCTCAAGATGTTTTGGATATCCTTTTGATTCTTCGCCCGGGTTCCACCCACCTTCTTTATGTGCCCCATCTCATTCATTTTCTGCTTCTGATTGGCTATATCAAGAAAAGAATTTAGTATTTCGGTCCCTCTCATTGAACTACGCCACTCTCGCCCTTTGTTTCCACATTATTTCTTCTCCTTTTGGGACTCCATCCATCTCGCATTTTATTTCCTTGCATCTGTGGATTGTTTCATTTGACTGTTCTCTTTCTTGTAGTTTCTCAAATTGTTAATTCACTTCCCTCATTTTCTTTTCCACACTTCAGAACGTCGAATCATTCCACGCCATAAAAACTTCCCCACGATCTTTCATATTTTCATCGATTGGGCCTCGGTGGGGAAATGCCAAGTGTTTTTTTTAGCAGATCAGCGAATTCGGAGTGCCTGACCCACATATCCTCGAATCCGGAGATCCTTTTCTTTCTTGTCGAGCCCTCAGTTTTCTCATACATTTCAAACTTGAATATAATAGATGTGTGACCAGACCTGTAGCGGGGGAGATATATAATTTGGTTTGACGTGAATAAATGTTCCACCTCTCCTTAACCAAGACTTTTCGAGCTTTTCTCTGATGTTCTCCTTTCCTGGGCGATTATTAGACCACGTGAATTTCTTGGTTGAGCATGTATTTCGTAGAGTTGAGCCTTTTTTACCGTTTCTCTAAATTGTTTTATTTCAGTGAAGCTTATTTTTCGTCCTCCTTGTTTCTTCGTGGACCACATAATCTCATTCATGTCCCCCATGCAACACCAAGCTTCTGTGAGCCTCCTTTGAATTTGTTCTAATAAGGCCCACGTGCGTAACAGATTTTCTGCCTTCGGTCAACCATAAATACCCGAAACAAAGCAGCAAGCATCCTAAGTCCTCATTTGTGCTGAACATGAGGTGGTTTTGTGAATACATGATCAAATTCAGAGTGATGGAACCCTTCCAGGGTATGGAAACACGATATCAGGCTGATGGAGTTGTAGGATCTTCTGAAGGGCATGAACTGTTACTTTGTTCACAAGCCTGCGACAGTTCCAGCTTAGTGTTTTCATTGAGGTCGGTGGGGTTGGCTAAGCAACAGTCGCCGCTGTTCCCAAGTCTGAAGTATTTTCGGTAGAGCTGGGTATATTTCGTTTCACACTATTCTCCATTTCTTGGATGGTGACATTGTTATTTCTTTTGCTGAGTTTCTATGTTTCCGAGGCCGCTTCTGCGATCTGCAGATTTTTATGCAGATGCGCGCCATACGAACACTGATTTAAGAGAGATTAACAAATGTTTCTGTGGGTGATATTTGTGTGTTTGTGGGAGAAAGTATGAGAGGGTTTGTGTGGGTGTGGATCTAAGGTAGATTGAGGGTTGGTTTTGTATGTTTATTATGGTATTACGTTTCTTGGTATCTATTTGGTTTATGGTGTGGGTGGGGCCATTGTGATTATTGATATTGGCTTGTGGATGAAGAAATTGAGGGATGTTGTGGTCTTGGAGATCGGAGAAACAAAGATATGGATTAGTATTCGGTGTTTGTGGCCGGTATGGGAAGTGGATTAAGGTTTATATCTGATTGTTTTTCTGGGAAAGGGGTTTTTTGGGGAGGTATTGTCGACTCCAACATTTTGTTGTTAGGTTAAGAGTTCATTTACCTCCTCAGGTAGGACCCGCTGCTGCTCTATATTGTCTTCCGGTCCCATTGGGTTTCTTTTCCTTCATTAGGGATTTTGGCTATATTAGTTTAAGATTGGCATTTTCTGCTTCTGCCAGGTTCTGGATGATGAGAGGATTCTCATCTTTTTCTTCATCCCCCCGCTTATCTAATAAGCCATTCGGAGTTGACACCGCCACACTCAAAGAAACAAGAAGGCTATGAAAACCCTAGCTTATAGAGGAGCTTCACCAAGCTTGCACCAGAGAGAAAGGAAAAAACCACACCACAAAAACAGTGGAAGGTAATATGGAAAGATGATGGCAAAAATAATAATGGCTAAAAGTGAAAAAAAAAAAAAACAGATAATGGTTTGATGGTCAACCTGTAGGCAGTGACGTGATCTGTGACATGATCGTATCTTTTTATATAAAATATTAATATTTTGCAGACCCCCAACCCAACTCCGAAGGTTATCAAATCAATTGACTTAGTCTGTGCAATCAGATTTGATGACGTTTTCCCTTATTACTTAGGTCCATACGTCATAGAATCTTATTGACAAGCAAAATTTCCCCTCCTCTTTTTTTAAGAGATAATTGTCATTTATATCATAATTTTTTGTTGACTTCTGGTCAATCTCATAACTTTTGAAATTAGAACATAAAATCATAATTTTTTGATATTTTCTCAATTATCTCACAGATCAAAATTTCGGTGAAATTTGTGGTAACGTGTCGGCCGGAATTCAACGAAAAGTTATGATTTAAATGACAATTATCTCAACGACATCATTTTGAAGAACATATGTTATGTCCACGTCAGAAATTCCAACTGACACATCACCACCAATTTCACTGAAATTTTGATATGTTGGATAATTGAGAAAATGTCAAAAGTTAGTGATTTTATGTTCCAATTTCAAAAGTTATAGAATTGATTAGAAGTCAACGAAAAATTATGATTTAAATGGCAATTATCTCCTTTTTAAATTGTCTTTTTTAGGTTTAGGGGTGTGTGGGGAGCTTTTTATTTATTTATTTATTCATTTTCACTTCTTACATATGTACAATTAATTCGCCTATCATATGGAAAACAATAAATAATAAGGCAAATTACCACATTGAACTATACTGGTTTGTTTTGCCTACATTTTATATTGTTGTTATCATTATTATTCCATTTCATTCTTGATGCATTTATGGCAATGTATTATTGGACATTGAACAATTACATTGTTTAATTATCTTCAGTAACAAATACTACCAATTTATGTATATACAATTTATATAAATTTATCACTATCTATCCTTAATAAATTGATTCAAATCCTCTATCCCAATAATATGGAAAATGCTAAATACATGTAATAGGTGTACATATAATAGATTTTTTTTTTTTCATTTAACTATTTTATGATTCTCTTACCATTAATACCAACATAGGAAATTAGGAATCCCTATTATACAGTTAGCCAAAATAGGAATAGATTATAAATAATTTAAAATTTTCAATAAAAACAAAAAGAATTGTTCCATAAATTTATTAGATTGATTAAGGTAATTTATTAGCTTAATTAAGCTAATTTTGATAGTTTTTTCGTCTTTTTTTCGTCTTCTTTTCTTGACTTGATTCATACGTATGTCCATAGACTCCATACTATATACATTTCATTTATTCCTTTTTTCTTTTTCCTTATTTGACATTGATCCTATCAATTCAATATATAAGAACGAGTGATCAAACTTAACAAAAAAAGAATTTACATCAAATTGGTTAGTTTCGAAGAAAAAAAAATTGAAGTAAAATAAAATGAAAATAAAATCTTGAATTATATCAAGGATAAGGTGATAAAAAAAACAGACAAAGACTAGAGTTGATATCAAAGGGATTTAAACATTAAATATACCATTTGTAAATCTAGTCTTTTTGCCACCTTACCTAACAGTGGCAACCACAACATATAAACAAAAACAATACATCTTATATATTATAAAATGTTAATATATATTTCTCTAGACTTCAACTTAGGAGCAAAATGATGCAAATAGTGTAGCCTCCGTATGTATCTATAAGTTGGCACAGTCCTGTCGAAATTCAAAAGTTGAATCCAAATATTCTATTCGAAAAAATTAAGATTAAAATTGATCTCAATCTATTTTTCAAACAAAATTACAATAATTATTATAAATTCAACATAATAGTTTTTCATAACAGATAAGATGTATTGTTTTTGTTTATATGTTGCGGTTGTCATGCCAGGTAAAAATGGCAAAGGACTAGCTAGATTTATAAATGGTAGATCTCATGTTCAAATCACTTTAATATCGACTGTGGCCTTTGTTTATTTTATTTTATTTTATCACCCTATCCTTAATATAATTGGAGATTTTATTTTCATTTTTTTATTTCAATTCTTTTTTTTTTTAACTAAGCAAACTGATTTAAATTATATTTTCCGTTCAGTTTAATCACTCATTCTTATATATTAAATTGATAGGATCAATATAAAAAGAAAAAAAAAACAAAGTAAATGAGATGTATAATATAGATATACGTATGAATCAAGTCTAAAAGACAAAAAAATACATATGTAGGAATTAATTAAGATCGAAAAAGCTATCAAAATTAGCTTAATTAAAATAACCTTAATTAATCTAATATATTTATAGAATAATTCTTTTTGTTTTTATGGAAAATTTTGAATTATAATTTATTCCTAATCTGGCTAAGGATGTAATAGGGTATTCCTAATTCTCTACATTGGTAATGGTAAGAGAATCACGAAATAGTTAAATGACAAATATATCTTATTATGTGTATACTTATTATGTGCATTCATCACTACCTCAATAATATTTATGTGTCTGAAAAATATCTTACTAATATATTTTTTAACTTTTTAATATTTTATTATGAAATGAAAATGGTTAATAAAATGAAGCTCCTAGAAATAAATCATATACTCTAATTATGAAATAGTTGGTTATAATGAACAATTATTAACAAAAAACTTGAACTTAAAAACTAAAATAATTATAAGCTTCAATTGAGTATAATCAACATAATAAATAATTTCATAATTAAACTAAAATATGATTAATTGAAAATTAAGTTTTTTTTTTTGAATTTTTCTTAAAGAAAAGTAAAAGTGGCACACAAGTAGAACACCAAAAAATGGGATAGAGAATATTCGAGCACTAAACTTCAGTATTTTGCATTTATTTAATAACCACGTGCTAAACGTTTCAAACGATATTATTATTATCCACGTGAAACTCATTAATAAAATTAAACACGAGTCTATCACAAAGTGAGATATAGGACATTCAAATGCTAAATTTCACTCTAATGTTAAAAACGGTATTGTTACTATCTGTGTGAAATTCATTAATAAAATAAAACATGAGGTCAAATTTCATAACCAAAGAGCGGGGTGGAGGTTATTTGAGTGTTAAAATCTTAATGTTTTGCATCTATTTCATGGCCATGTGCTATACAGTTAAATTTATATTATTACTATCTACGTGAAATTCATTAATAAAATAAAACATGGGGCCAAATTGCATGACCGGAGAGTAGGATAGAGGATACTCGAATGCTAAATTTCATTCTTTTGCATCTATTTCATAACCACGTGCTAAACGTTCAAAACAATGATATTACTACCCACGTGAAATTCATTAATAAAATAAAACACGAGTCTACCACAAAGTGGGATAAAGGACAGTCAAGCGCTAAATTTCTTATTACTATTTGCGTGAAATTCATTAATAAAATAAAACATGAGAGCAAATATCACGACCAAAGAGCGGGATAGAGGATATTTGAGTGTTAAAATTTTAATGTTTTGTATCTACTTCATGGTCACGTGCTAAACGGTCAAATCAGTAATATTACTTTTCACGTGAAATTCATTTATATTAAAATGAGGTCAAATTGCATAACCGAATAGTAGGATAGAGGACATTAGAGCGCTAAATTTCATTCTTTTTTGCATCTATTTCATGACCACGTGCTAAACGTTCAAAACAATGATATTAATACACACGTGAAATTCATTAATAAAATAAAACATGTGATTAAAAAGTCGTGATCACTATAGATGTGAAAATTAACTCATTACATAAAACACGAGATTGAATTACTTTACTATCCACGTGAAATTCATTAAAAAAATAAAAAAGAGATTAAATTGTCGTTACGTTCATCCATTAATAAAATAAAACACGAGATCAAATTTCATTCCCAAAGAGTGTGATATAGGATATTCGAGTAGTAAATTTTATTGTTTTGCATCTATTTTATGACCTCGTGCTAAACGTTCAAAACGGTATTATTAATATCCACGTTTAATTTGTTAATAAAATAAAACACGAGAGCAACTTTCATGATCAAAGAGTGGGATAGAGGATATACGAGCGCTAAATTGTACTGTTCTGCATACTATCCACGTGAAATTCATTCATAAAATAAAACACGTGATCAAAAAGTCATCGCTATCCACGTGAAAAATTCAATAATAAATAAAACACAAGATTAAATCATCTTACTATCCATGTGAAATCGATCAATGAAACAATACACGAGATTAAACTATCGCTATTATCCACGTGAAATCCATCAATGAAACAATACACGAGATTAAACTATCGCTATTATCCACGTGAAATTCATTAATAAAATAAAACACGAGATTAAATTATCGTTACTAGCCACATGAAATTTATTAATTAATAAAAATAAAACACTAAGCTTAAATTTGAAAATTTGCAGAGTCAAGCACGCGTAGATTCCCCTGATTTTTTGATCTTAAACTCCGGTGAGTCGTGGATAATGTGACGTAGATGTTGCGAAAAATATTGATGGTAATTACTAATTACACAATTTACGTGACCGTTATGTAGGAGATGCGTTGGACTCGTGACACCAACAAAAAGTTTTATATAATTACACAACTACGTGCCAAATATTAAGCTTTATTGAGGATTGGGTGATTAAATGGTATGAATTAAATCAATATTGGCAAACAGAAAGTCACAAGTACAGTGTGACTTCCAACATTCTAACAGCTATTACTTCATCAACCGCTTTCTATTTTTTATTCCCTTTTTGCTTCACATTTTCATTATGCTTTTAGAATATGAGGTTGTTAAGGCTCGTGAATATTTGGCAGGTAATAATATGACAGATCGTTACATTAATTTGAGGATTTCTTGTCGCTAAACTGGCTTTGGTACAACTCTAGTGTGATATAAGACGATCAAGCACAGCTTAGTTGGTAAGACGCTTCTCCTCCAATCAATAGGTCGGGAGTTCGAGTCACCGCGGGGGTAAATGTGGAACTATTATTAGTGTGATATAAACTAGTTTATCATTGAGGCGGCTTAATTACCAAACATCTCTAAACTCAAATAAGCTTTGTAAATATATTACTTAAATTTAAGTATAAATCATGTTGCTTTAAGATAATATTATTGTGTCCCTATGTACACATTCAAACAATGTTCAGATTGTAAATAGCGGGATCTAGACTTCAAACTTCATCACTCATTCCGTAGTAAAAAAAGGGAAATATTATTTTATTTTCAAATACATGTTAAATCATTGTATTAATATATTATAATCTTTCAAGTTAACTCATGAAATGACTGGTGAAAATTGTGAAACTCAATCTTGATTAACATAACTTATTAGCTCATTTACCATCATTAATATAATTGGTTTACTTGTTTCTTAGAGTTAGATTCATGTCTATTAGATGGCTCGAATCCAAATTTATAGATTGGAAGATAATTGTCTTACCAATTGGGTCATGTCTTCTCGTCATAATTGATTTAGTTTTAAAGGAAGTACTTCCATATATGTAATCATTGTAATAAGGGGCATTTACGATTAAAGGTTGATAATATATATGATTGCGTATTTTTATCTTCGTTGCAAAGTTTTATCTAATTCTTTTCCTTTCATTAAGATCAGAGTCAAACAAGTTATCTTAAATTGTAAAACAATAGTTTTAAATTATTTTAAATTACTAATCCATTTAATATATAATAAATTAATCTATATTATTTTGATGTATTTAAATTGATTCTAAGTGGTAAAGTTCCTCTTGAAATAAATAATAAACTCAACAAACAGAGTGCACGACTGCGGAGGAACATTAGAAGTCATAAATATGTATGAATAATAAATTTAAACAAATCATAAAGCTGTGATTTACTGAATTAATAAATTAATTCATGACATTTCAGGGACATAAAGTAAACAGGACAGAGGTAAAACAGTGTTAAAAAATGCAATAATGATCCTTTATGCCACTGTTTAGAATTTCTATTTGTTCAGATTCATCACTAAGCAGAAACATAGCAAAAATCATAAATATAGGATTACAAAAACTACATTAAATGATTAAAGCCTCTAAAACTGAGCGGTCACATTGTGGCCACCTACACAAGAGTATAATAGTTAATATATTCAAAAAAATAATAATATATTAATATTCATTTATATAATATTTATTTTTCAATCAATTTTAGAGAGAGATTATAAATTCAATTTCATTAGGTGAACCAATTTTAACTAAACTGATCTGAAACTCACATATGTGGGCAGATGTGGCTGTTTAACATCACTATTAATCAAATGTAGAAAACTAGAAGAGTTGTGTTATATTTAAGGAACTTGTATCATTATAATTCACCTAATAAAATCAAAATCAAAGCTAAATGCGACTACCTCATCCTAAAATATTCGTAAAATTCAAACTCATGAGGTGAAAATAGTGTGACTAACTCATCCTAAAAATGTTAACATTCACAAAATTCATAACGTTTTTTATTACCAACCCGTCGATTTTACCAGCTAACACATATACGCAAAAGGGAACAAGAATTCAAGTTACAGCTCCCTGTTTCTCAACAGCTAGATTCCTGTACCAATACTGTTGATCTTATACCAGTTTATACCAAGAGTATATTAGACCATTTACTCGATAATACTATCACAAATCTATATAGTGGAGGATGTAGTACCTCAAGTATACTTACTATTATCAGTTTGCATGAATAATTTGTGATTCGTAGCATTATCACGAAGTAAGAAATAAATTAATTATTAAGTGGATTTTTTCCAGCAAGTCCCAGCAACAATGTGAAAGATCGAACCCATTTGAGAGACAGTAATTAATAATAAAACTAAACATTCATTTCCAGATTATAATCCGACTGATAAACAACAAGAAAACGAAAGGAACTTAAATTGATACGATTTTATGGACTTTCGACAGAAACTTAATTGAGACAAACGACCACTTCTACTAGCAATTCTCCTTAAAACTATAGTTCTTGGACAATGTTGATGATGACCAAAAGATATTGGTGGGGCTTCCAATCTCACTTCTTGGATTTCTTGTTGGCCTTTGAGGAGGTGGCGGCGGCGGGGGCGGAGGTGGACATATTGAGATCAGGGATGGAGTTTCCGGCGACAGCGGCGGCAACGGCGAGGCGTTGCTTGAGCTCATTGAGAAGAGCCTGATTCTCCTGGTTGAGAAGCTCAGCCTTCTTCTTCAGCTTCTCATTTTCCTGCATGATGTAGCAGTTCTCCAAGTACAATTTCGAGTTCAGCTTTTCCATTTTCTGTCCAAATTGAGTGCACAAGTCAGAGAATCATCATTACCAAAAATAAATAATCCAAGATTATTATGATAATTTCATTTCTTTTGTCGTTTTACATATGTATATGTGAAATTAGACAAAAGTGTGTAAGAATATAAGGTAGTCCAAATCTGCACTCAATTAAAAATGGATTCTTGCTTTTGTCCATTGCTACTAAGACAAGAATAAAGTATTTATAAGGACAAACTTGGCATTAATGTGCCACAAAAGGGCAAAAGGCATGGTTTTGAGCACAAACTGTGAAGATCAGAGAGAGAGAGAGAGAGTGGAAAATGATGTGGGAGACAAAGGAGAAGAAGACTCTTCCATCGAAAAAAAAAAAGAGACAGAAACATTCTTTAAAAAGTTTGATGAGAAAAATAAGAAGAAGAAAAACAGAGAGCGAAGTAGTGTTACTTACAACTCTCTGTTCATCTAAATGTGAGTGTGAGTGTGAGTGTGAGTGTGAGTGTGTGTGTGTGTGTGTGTATGGGTGTGTTGCAGCATGCAAAGTAGTTGAGGTTTTAGTTTGTTGGTGGGAAACAAGGATAACAACTCAAACTTCATAAGTTTACTAGAAAAACGCAGCCATGTACAAGCCTTTTGCCTAACTTCCTTGGTGAAAGAATAAATATATAACGAGACAGACAGAGAGAGAGAGAGAGAGAGAGAGGTGGGCCTCTCTTATTGTAGCTTTTCTAAAAAGATCACCTTTTGGAAGGAAAGGAAGAAGATTTGTTGGACGAGAAGAGCCTTTTCTCTTGAAATGGCAGTAAAAAGAAAGAAAGGAAGTTTTGTAGAAGTGTGTGACAAATGAGCCACAGCGGCTCAATATATATAGTGCAAAAAAGTTCGAAGAAAGGGAAAATCTTCTCTTCTCACGTAGAGAGAGAGAGGGAGAGAGAGAGTCTGCCACAATAATCATGCATGTGTGGGAGAGAGAGCATGGATGGGAAGGGAGTGTTTGTGTGGGCAAGGAAAGGATTTTAATGTTGTCGTTACCATTTTTCCATGATTCTGATGATTAGCGCTCTTTTAGGGGTGATGGCGTCATCTGAATCATGGCCTGGCTAGCCAGGGGCAGTCTCGGTATTTCCTCTTCATTTCACCACCGGGGCATCCTCGGTATTTCCTACGGGGGCGAAATGATGGTGAGGGGGCTCGGCCGTCCCAAAGATTCGCAATGATGGTGTGGATTGGTCCGAACCGACGTAGCCCATCATCACAGCCACACCCTCTCCCTTCTATTTTGTTTGTTTTTTCCCTAAAACATTTTTTTGCCCCCTTCATTAATTTTCTGCTATCATTACCTGGTTTACTCATCTTTATAGCAACAATTAATGCTATAATTTGATAAATATGCTCTGTAATAAAAATTAAATAAATTAAACATTTATTAAATAGGAGGGAGGGAACTTTACAATGTTATGTAATCTCCTATTTATACTAATTCCTATATTTTACTATCATAATTTTGTTTATGGTGTACTTTAAAAATACTCATAATGAAATATAAGCTGGCTGTTTCCAAATTCAAAATTGTAGTGCCTACACTGAGTTTAGCATGAATCACTTCAGATTTGAGTAATTATTTTCAGTTATTGACCGCTTTTGGTCAATATGGAATATGGATTTTCATTGGAGATATTGTTTTGTAATTTATAATATAATCGTCTGTTACATCAATATATTCTCACAAATAATAAAATAACCAAATTACAAGTTTACCCTTATAAGTTGGAGAAATATGCCAACTAAGGCCATATGGAAATGACAATAAAGTCCTAAATTAAATTATATGAGTGGTTACCCATGATATATATATTGCTTATAATAGTAACTAGTTTAATAATTTAGGCCAAGTAAGAAAGGTAACCACCTTTCAAAATTGAGAGCAAGTATCTGAATATTGTGGATGACGAATCAAGCAATTCAATTTTTCTATTTCAAATTATATTTATCTTCTCTTTTGATATTGACAATATCTAATTCAGATTTAGTCCATAAATAGTGTATGTTTCATTCAAGAGATGAGATTTATTTTCCCATTATTTCGGAAATTTCAGATATAAAACGATACGCGATTTTAGAGGCCAATTATGGACAAAAAAATCTAAACCAATAAATATTAGAGTAGTGATAAATTTATATAATTGTATATACATAATAGGGGTAATTATTGCATTTTCCATAATTTCTGAAAATTATTAGGTTAGTCCATTTTAATGGAATTTCGCTTTACATGATTATCCCTTCACGGTAATTGAAGAAAGAATTAATAGTATTGCCAATTCTAATTTCAAAAAGAAAAATACTTGATCTTTCCTTAATAAAAAATATTTTAGACCATAAATTAGAATAAATAATTCCACTATTCATTGATGACTTATACTCGATTAGGATATCTTTTCGAAATTCTAATGAAAATATGGAAATAAGTTAAGAAAAGAAAAACACAAAACATAGAAAAAGTCAAAATTAATTTATAAACATATTAAATATATTTTGATTTTAAAAGCATATTATATTATATTATATTATATTATATTATATTAACATTTCATAACTAATTTCATAATTTTAGAGTTTATAGTATGTTAATAATAACATAATAGAGATCATCTAGCGACGAGAACTCATGGAACTTGACCCTCAAGTGTATGTCTAGTGCATAAATTGATAAAATTATAGAAAAATTAATATTAAAAATTGAATTATATAATACATCGCTAAATTTTGAGATTTTTCGACTCATGACTATATTAACTAATATAATACAGACCACTAGGCAAAGGAATTCCATGAGACTTGGCCCTTAACAGTGTTTATCTATTGTATAAATTGATAAGATTTTATGAAAATTGATATTCAAAAAATTCAATAATATAATACTATATCACTATAATATTAAAATTCGTCAACTTGTTAATATACTTGTATATAACAAAACATGGGTCACATGGTGACGGGAGCCTGTCCATATCACCCGACCTTCAATTGTATATGTCTAGTGCATAAATTGATAAGATTGTTGATAAAATGATATTGAAAAAAAATCAAATTATATAATACACCGCTATAATATTGAGATTTGTCAACTTATTACTATATTATAACATAATATGGGTCACCCGACAGATGGAGTCCGTGCATGACACATGACCCTCAAGTGTATATCTATTGTGTAAATTGACAAGGTTACAGAAAGTTGATTTTAAAAAATGACATCACTAAAATTACGAGGTTTATCAACTTATTAATATATTATAAAACTATTTTATGATTATTTTAGTAATTGTAGTGAATAGTGCGTTAAATAATAACACAATAGTGCAACCTGACGTCCTTAACACCTGTCATTGGCTCTTATCCGTCAAGTGTGTGTGTGTGTGTGTGTGTGTGTGTGTGTGTGTATATATATATATATATGGGTGGGTGGGTGTGTGATTATTAGGAAAATTGAAATTATAATTTGAATTAACACTTTAAATATAAATTATGATATGTTATTCACATTAAAAGTTTGAATTATATATACTCTAAGAGAAATTGTGCAACATCCTAAAAAGTAGAACTCGTTGAGAAGTATTAATACGTAAATAGGAATATAGAAATCGGTTTTGGCAGAATAG
>JAYDZE010249292.1:0-19823 GCA_034509125.1 Monilaria moniliformis
AGTATCGGAGATGGTGTCATTGGTGGTGCAAATGATGGTCATGTCAATATAAGCATTCCTCCTGATATTTTGTTGAAGGAAGCTGGTGATCCTTTAAGAAGCATTGTTTCAAGCACATTTCCACGAGCCTTGGATCATGGAGATTTGGGGTCTTACTTACAGGATCGTGCGATACTTGCTCCTACTTTGGATGTCGTTGAGTCTATTAATCAATTCATGATTCATTTGGATGATGTTGAAGGTCGTGTTTATTTAAGTTCAGATAGCATATCAAAGTCGGACTCACATTGGAATGCTTTGGCTGAGCTACACACCGTTGAATTTTTGAACAATTTAAAGTGTTCTGGTACTCCTAATCATGAGCTGCTATAGAAAATGGGTACGCCTGTTATGTTGTTGCGAAACATAGACCATGCTAGCGGTTTGTGTAATGGTACAAGGTTGATTATTACACGTTTAGGTAATCATATTTTGGAAGCAAAAGTATTACGTGAGCATAACGTGGGCCATAAAGTGTTGATACCAAGGATGACTTTAATGCCCGCAGATCCAAGATTGCCGTTTAAGTTCCAGCGTCGGCAGTTTCCTTTGATTGTGTCATATGCAATGACAATTAACAAAAGTCAGGGCCAATCTCTCGCTCATGTGGGATTGTTTTTGAAAAGACCTGTGTTTACTCATGGACAGTTGTACGTTGCAGTGTCAAGGGTCACAAGTCGTGAAGGTTTGAAGATATTAATCAGCAATGACGATGATGGTAGTTCCGAAACAACGGTTAATGTTGTGCAATATGAAGTTTTTCAGAATTTGTAATGTAATATGTATAAATTTTCCTAGCATTATTACTGTTTTTTACATTTTCCTACGTACTATTAAAGAATTTGAAGGAAGATTCCTCTAATCTAATTACATTCCATGTGTGTTATATGATTGCGAGCTTAAAATTTTGTGTATACACGTGTCTTTAATTATTGCGATTAACTACTCTTTTTCCATATATTATATGGAAAATTATTATATTAAATGAATTAAAATATAATCATATCAAGACAAAGTAATTATTTTGGCCGTGCATCGCACGGGTTACACACTAGTTCTATTAGAGGTAGAATTGATTCCCAATTATTTCCTCGGTCGAACACTACAACTCTGAGTATGTCCTCAAGGTTCTGAATCGTCCTCTCCGATTTCCCACCGATTTGGGGATGAAAAGCGGTGCTGAAGTTTAGCTTCGTGCTTAATTCTTCATGTAGGTTTCTCTAGAATTTGGATGTGAACTTGGAGTCTCGATCTGACGTGATTGACATGGGTACTCTGTGTAGTCGTACAATCTCTCGTATGTATAACTAAGCTAGTTTGCTTGACCCGTATGTGATGGGGATAGGTAAAAAGTGAGCACACTATGTGAGGCGATCAATAATCACCCATTTGGCAGTATTCCCTCGCTTGGACCTAGGTAAGCTTGTCACAAAATCCATCACTATGTGTTCCCACTTCCATTCGGGGATTTCTAGTGGTTGTAGTTTTCCATAAGGTCGCTGGCGTAAGGCCTTAACTTGTTGACACGCTAGACATCTCTCTACAAAAGATACTATGCTTCTTTTCATGCCATCCTACCAAAACTTCCTTCTCTGGTCTTGGTACATTTTTGTGCTACCAGGGTGGGCAGTATAAAGTGTGTCATGTGCTTTACTCATAATTTCATTTTCGAGTTTTTCATTGTTCGACACACATAGTCTCCCTTCAAAAGTGATGGCGTAATCTCATTCTTCTTGATAATTCCCTTGTTCATTCGTCCTCACTCTCAGCCTTATCTTCTCTAGAGCTTTATCATTTCTTTATGCAACTATGATTCGGCTCCTAAGATCGGGTTTCACCACCAGAGTGGCTATCATCCATTTCATCATTTCTAGCGTTCGTATCATTTCTAGGTTTAACTTGCTAAATTACTTTGGCAATTCTTCATATCGAGTGAAAAGAGCTACAAGATGCTAAGTTTTTCTACTTAAAGCATCAACCACCACATTAGCTTTGTCTGGGTGATAGTTTATGCCACAATCATAGTCCTTTAATAATTCTAACCATCTACGTTATCGCATGTTTAGATCTTTTTGCTCAAAGAACTATTTGAGCTCTTGTGATCAGTGAAAATTTCACACCTATCACCGTAAATGTGGTGTCTCCAAGTTTTCAGAGTGTGTACTTTGGTAGCTAGTTCTAGGTCATGAGTGGGGTAGTTAAGCTCGTGAGGTCTGAGTCGTCGTGACGCATACATGATCACCTTTCCATTTTATATCAAGACGCAGTCGAGTTCGATCTTGGAAGCATCGGTGTAAACGACGTAGCCTGTATCCGGTTCTGGAACTGCTAATATTGGTGCGGTGGTTAGCTTTTCTTTCAAAAGTTGGAAGCTCTCATCGCACTCTGGCGTCTAAGTGAACTTGATGACCTTTTTAAGTTTCTGTACAACCTCGACTTTTGCTGGGTCTACTCGAATTCCTTCCGAAGTCACTATGTGGCCAAGGAAATATACCTCATTGAGCCAAAATTCCACTTGCTGAATTTGGTATAAAGATTTTCTGCTCTCAAGGTCTCCAAGGTGGTCCTTAAGTGATCCTTATGTTCCCTCTTATTCTTCGAATAGATGAGTACGTCGTCTATGAAGACTAGGATAAAATTATTTAAGTAAGAGTGGATTACACGATTCATTAGGTCCATCAACACCGCGGGTGCATTTGTCAGTCCAAAAGGCATTACTACGAACTCGTAGTGGCCGTATCTGGTTCTAAAGGCCGTCTTGGGTATGTCTTCTGATCGAATCTTCAATTGGTGGTAACTGACCACATGTCTATTTTTGAAAACACACTGGCTCCTTTGAGCTGATCGAAGAGATCGTCAATTCTAGGCAATAGGTACTTGTTCTTGATGGTTAGCTTGTTTAGCTCTCGGTAGTCTATACACATTCTCAAAGTCCCATCTTTCTTCTTTACGAAGAGTACTGATGCTCCTCATGGTGATACACTAGGTCTGATAAAACCTAGGTCTAACAGTTCTTAATTACAGTTGCATATTGAGTTCTCCTAGTTCATTCGGTGCCATTCTATAAGGTGCATTCGATACTAGGGCACATCCGAGTTCTAAATTGATGGTGAACTCCAATTGCCTATCCGGTGGTAAGCCTGGGAGAGTTTCGGGAAACACATCTAGGTATTCATGCACCACTTCTACATCCTCGACTCTTCTTTCTTCTTTTGGTTCCTCGTTCAGGTAAACATGATAGGCTGGATAGCCTTTCCTTAACAAGGTAGTAGTTTGTAGCACTGAAATTATGAATTTCCGCCTGTTCATACTGATGCCGTCAAAACTTGTGGGTTCCTTTCCAGGAGGTTGGAAAGAAATTTGTCTTTCATTGCATAGAAGGGTGGCGTAGTTCTCGGCTAGCCAATCCATTCCTAGGATTATGTCAATATCCCTCATTAACATAACCCTTAAGGTAATTAACCATAACCTTAAGTTTTCCTAGCTTGATTTTGAAATTCAAACAAGTCCGTCTGACTTCTATTACTCACCCGACTGGTGATGTCACTCGCATCCTACGTTCTATTGGTTCCTTTTTGAGTTCTAAATTATCTACGCAAGCAATAGATATAAAGGAGTGCGAATCGTCCGTATCAAACAGAAGGATAACAAGTATATCAAGGAGTTTTCTTATACCCACTAAGTTCCCTTAGTCTCTCTCTAGCTGCTTTTGCCTTATTGCGTATGCTATGGCTTGCGTGGGGAGTCTCTGGCGTTGTTGCTGCTGATATTGCGGTGGCTGCCTCTGGTTCACTCTTGGTTGTCCTTGTAGTGCTCGCAGTTGTGAGCGTTGGTTTGGAGGGTGTGGTTTTGCCCCTCCTCCTGCAAGTCTAGTCGGGTAGTCCCTTGCAAAGTGGCCGCTTTTGCCACAGCTAAAACAATTATCTGTCCCTACGTTGCAAATTCCACTGTGCATTTTGTTGCACTCGGGACACAGGTTAATTCCTTGCTGGTATCCTCCCACCGAGTTTGGAGTAGTTAGTTACGCGCGTTCCTGTGGCCGGCTGGGTCCTTGCTATGGTCGTTTGTTCTCCTCTGGGCCTCATTGACCATTCTACTTGCATTTGTCCTTCACATGGTGGGGGTGTGCCTGTGGGTGTGCCGGTATTGATGCCATTGCGGGTCTTTCTACTAGCATTGTCGCTTCTATGTCTAGAGCTCGACTAAGAGTTTCGGGGTACGACAATCCTCCATGGCTAGCTAGTGCCATCCGTATCTCTTGTTTCAGTCCAGTACATAATTTCTTAGCTATCTTCTCATCCGTGTCCACCTGGTCTGGAGCATATCGGGACATGTCACAGAATACGCGATCATACTTGGTGACTGACATCATTCCTTGCTTCAAATTGTAGATTTCCATTTCATTTTTCTTCATGTAGCTCTTAGGGATATATTTGTCATAAATTTCCATCTTGAATTGCTCTCAGGTCAAGTCGGCAAGTTCTTCTGGGGTCATCGTTTTCCTACACGCTTCCAACCAGAAGTCGGCAGATCCAGTCAATTGAAAAGATACGCAAGTGATGCGTTCTTGGTCTGTGCATCGAAAGAAATTGAAAATACGTTCCATGACGCGTATCCATGTTTATGCCTCAGCAGGGTCTCCTATTCCACTGAATACTGGTGGGTTCTGTCTGAGGAATTACTCTTCTATCCTACGCTCAGGTGGGGGAGGTGGTGGGGTTAACTCACGTCGTTTCTCATGGCCTTGATATTCCTGGTCCTGTCCTACCTCTCGTCTTCTTGGTAGCCCTGCTCTTATTGGAGGCATCATGTTTTAATTCAATGTACAACTCATTATCGGTGCTAATCTCTTTTTCCATAACTTATTAACGAAAGGATTTTAAATTTTCTAACAGGTATGAGGACAATATTATCACCAAAATACTTATCATAGATACAAGCTCATATATGGTTTCTCGACGAGGACTTCGTTACATTTCCTAACTTTAGCAGTGAAATACTGCGAGTACGTAATACAGTGCTCCGTCTCTATGCGGACCATTCCTAACAGTACTTAGCCACGGACATCTAACTACTTATGCCTCTGTGCTTTAATTTAAAAGAAGACTACAATAATACTACAGAGTAATTCCCGTAGGAAATATTGTCTCCGTCCACTAAACCATACTACTGTAATAAACATCAGAACGGTCTACTTAATGATCCGTTTCTGATATACTTATACATCATAATACTTGCTAAACAAGTTTCGACGTTGTACACAACCCCTTCTACTCCCCTAGGTGACGTCGCATCTCTGCGTACAATATGTCTGCATCCGACGAAAGTTGTCGGACCATGTGCGGTGTTGATATCGTCTTCAGCTCGGTGGTACCTATTGGAGGGGGTTGGGGTGCCTCCTCCTTAGGTGCATCGAAGCGAATTGAGACCTTGCCCTTCCTATGCTTTTCTCGTATGGTCCTCACTAGCCGGTCCATTGCTGTCGTGCCGATGGAATCTTTTTCATCAGACGGGAGTGCCTGTATTGGCAGAGTTCTGGATGGAGACAGTGGTTTGGCCTCTACCGGAGGGCGGGAGGGTCTTGTTTCGAAGTCGTCCCCACCACGCCATCCTGGGACTGTCGTCGACGTGCATGCAATCTGTGTAACAGAGTGTGAAGTTGGTGTGGAGGGAATTTGAGGTGGTCGCTGTGGTACGTCCAGTCTTGGGGTCTTCTTCACAGATACGAGATATCTGGGTCTCAAATATGGTCCACGAGGGGCTTGACCGTACGCGTCGAAACAGTAATGAATCGTGCCTATGAATGGAAGAAATTCACCTACAGGGTCATAGTGGCCTCCCTGTCAGTAGAAATAATCCAGAACTATCTCCATCGCCTATCCCTACCAATCCGCAAGTAGTAACCCAATCAACCGTACAATCTTATCATAGCCAGTAACACCGTGCCTATGAGCATCACTCCATAGTCGGCGATAGTGTGAAAAGAACTCCCCAATGTTGTCTTCGCGGCACGGGGAGTATGTTTTGTACTCCCATATAATACTAGCGAGGCTAGATCGCGCTGTCGTCCGCTTTCTAGCAGTCCTCATCATCTGTGCCATCTACAAGGTAAGGTCTAACATCAGGTTTCTAAAACATATTAAATGAAAACTAATGAAATCCTAAACTTTATGTGCTGTGAAACATATAACCTGATCTGATAATCCAATAGATGGGGGTCACAGTTTCTTTAACGTTCTTAATTATGCCAAAAGAATTATCGTAGGAATTCATTATATTAAACCTCATTACATACTTTTCGTTCATTTATTTAAGTTGTAGTTGCGACTTTAGAAACAATTGTTTTCTTTATTGACGCGAGGGTTTGATATGTAATTTTTCATTTCGGGTGTTCCATCTGTTACTCGTCGTGTCATTCATCTTTCGACCACGTCGCTTCTTTATTCCCATGCTTTTCCTCGTATCTTTCTTCTGTCTTGTCTCCTCCCTCGTGATCTTTCCTTGCACTTTTCTTCATATTTCATTTCTTTATTTCATCGCTCGGGAAAGCGATAAGATCATAGTTGTCCTTCTAAGTTTGAGTCCATCCATGTTATAGAAGGAAACACATAACTTAAAGCATTATATGTCATTGTGAGTCTCGTCATTCCCTTTACTTACGTGGTGATCCATAGTGACTTTAAAATGAAGATTTTTCAAATGTTTCCGACTTTTGCAAAAAGGAAAAATCAATTTCTTTCAAAAGCTCGCAACCCTTTAATTGAAGGGAACAATCATTACTTTGTTTGAAACTGAGAACTTTTTTGCTCAATGAGCGTTATGTTCTCATCTTTCCCTTGAACACTTTGATTCTCAAAAGTCGAATTCAAAATTCTTTCTCAATTGGAAACATTTTTTCTTTTTCTTTAAAGTAACTTTACTCTTGAAATCATCGTTTCAAGGTAGGATTCATTCTTCGTTCAAAACTTGAACTTTCTTTCTTGACTTTCTAAAAAGAACCAATTATTCATTTTTCATCATTGAGCGTGATGAGTCGAGGTGCTGAGTTCGTATTGGGTCTAGGTAATTAGTCTAGTGATCATGGTCATACTTTATTAACGATAATAAAGCCCGGTGATCATGATTGGAGGTGGGGATTAAGAAATGGGATTAGAAAAGGGATATGAAATCAATATACATTTCATGAATATCAACTGACGTCTTGTAATAATAGGATTTATATTTGTCTTAGAAAGTGTCGAATCCAACATTCATATTTAAAAAGAACAGACAAATCAGAGTATAGTGTATGAATGTTGGATTCGACACTTTATACTTTAACGCAATGTAATTTAACGAAGCCCTGCATATATTTTTAAATTATTCGACACTTCTATACTCTGAATATATATCACTACTCCTTCTACTTTAACGCAAAGTAATTTAGAATATGGTGACATGTTTGAAGACACGCACCTCTGAGAGTCTTATTCTAACAAGGAACGTTCTTGGAAGTTATTCAGCACACCCGCTTCCTCATCACGACTCTATCTCCACATTTAGAAATATATGCAGGGCTGAGTACAACAGTACTCAGTGAACACATGTCAAAACATACATACATATGTTTGAAAATATTGTCACGCCACCACAGTACATCACGGGGGTTTTATCTTAAAAAGGCCCGTGTTTACTAAATCTCTTTGATCTTAAAGTTCGACTGCACAGTCTAAGTTCTCTTCTTCATAAGTTATATCTAATCATAATGTGCCGGGATGGTAGCCACCTCTCACGGTCACCATACTTACTTGTGCCGGGAAGGTGGCCACCTTTCACGGTCATTGGACCGACCAACCCGCTCGATGGCTCACGGTCCCCTTTTGTACACTATTCCGAGGAAGGACACTCACTACCCTTTCTGGAACCCGAATTCAATTTCATAATATTTGGCATAGCCAACAAATATCCATTCTCATAAAACAATATTTTTGGCATGACAATAACTTTGAATCCGAGAACCTGAATTCGAGTTTTAAGATAGAAATCAAGATCATAACTTTCTCGCATGCATTTCAAACCTAAGTACTCAAATTAGTTAAGTACTCAAATAATCCAAGATAATTAAGCTACTAAATAATTAACGGGGACTTAATCCAATTAATTAAATTAATACAATTCCATTAATTCATCAGCGTAAGTATTTAATTAAATTATTCCATTATCCAAACTCATTCTTTAATTTAATTGAAGCCCAAGAAAAGCCCATCTATTTAATTTATTAGGCCAAATCTAAATAATTCCAAGCGCGATCATCCATTTCTTGGCCCATTCTCATAGCCCATGAATCAAATCTCTCAAGCCCAAGAATTTAGGCCCATTGGCTTTAGTGAACCGGTCCGATTTGGTTCAACACGAACCGGTTCTATGGTTTATACCCCTTTCACTCATACACTCACTCTCATTCACACACACTCACCCTCTCATCTCTCTGTCTCTCTGTCTCTGTCTCTCTCTGTCTCTGTCTCTCTCTCTTTTCCTCTCCTCATCTTCTCATTCTCCTACCTACCACCGCTGCCGCATTGACGTGGTGTCGTCGTCACCATTGATGCTGATGCCGCCTTCTCTCTCTTCACCCTCTTTTTCTATCTTATTTAATCTTCTCGTCTCTCTCTCTCTTTCTCGACTCTCTCTCTCTCTCTCTCATTCTTCTCCATGCAGCGGTGCCGTCGCCGACTCATCCACCATCGACACTTCTTCTCCTTTTATCTCTTGGATCTCTCTCTTCTCCATCTCTATCTCACATCTCTCTTTCTCCGCCGCCGTTTCTCCATGCCACCGACACCTTTGTCGTCACCTACGTTGATCCGAAGCGCCACCGCCTCTCCGCCGAGCTGACGGCTCCTCCTCCTTTTCTCCTCTCTCTCGAATCTCACTTTTTTCCCTCTCTTCGCCTCTTTTTCTCTCTTTTCTGAGTGTTGCCTGCCGTCGTGTGTCTCCATCGTCCGTCGTGCCGCCTCCATCGATTCTGGTCGTGCGTTTGACAGGGGAGGGCAGATTTGGTTTCCCTTCGTCCCGCCGTCCTTTTCCAGCCTCGACCCGCATCAGCCGTCACTGCCATCGAGTTGCCATTGGTAAGCCATCTTTTTTTCCTTTTTTATATATATATTTTAAAACCCTAGGTAACCCCCTCTCTTTTTCGTTTTCCGGCGACCTTCATCGTTGTCGTCGCCGTCGCCGCCACGCCTCACCGTTGCCGCCACTGTCGAGTCGCGTTGAGGGGTTGCCTGTGTGAGGGCAGTCCCCACGCCGTCCCATTCCACCTTCCGGGGTTGCCTTGACGTCGTCGGCTCGCCGGCGTTCGAGCCGCTGACGGAGCCGAGGGCAGCCCCCTTGTCGCCTCGTTCCATTAAACATAAGTTGTGGCTAAACTTATTTATACTTGATTTCATGTTAAATTGTTAGCTATAGTTTCTATGTCTCGTTGAAATCATATATGCATGGGAATTTATCGATTATGTTAAGCATATTGGTGTAATATTGATGTTTTCTACGTGTGATGTCGTTGGAGGTATTGGGCAGCCCCTAAATTCACTTTCACGCTATATCATGTTTATGCGTTTGTTGAAAAGGTTGGGAATCATACCTTCATGGATCGGAGTTTCGAAACATCGATTATCTTCAAGGTCCCTCGCATTCGTTGTGAAAATATGTATGTGCTGTGCTTGTGAGTTTTTGGGATGTTGGATACATTGGTAGTGGATGATATTGGTGGATATGGTATATAAAAGACTTCCTCATTTGGTATTTGTTGGTGTTGGATGTGAGTGAGCTAGACGTCACTTATTCATTTCACTATGTTGGGATATGTTGAAAGGCACTTGACGAATCCTTACAATATTGTCAAGATTTTGTTTGTAGTTTCAAGTTATCTACGATACCAAGATCTTGTCTCCAAAGTTACGGTGATTGCAACTATTTGGATACTATTTGAGGAATGATTGTTAAAGATTTTAGTTTCCAACATCACGTCTCCGTCATCATTCAAATCTCACTTCTCAAGCTTGGATTTGATGAATACTATTTGAAACCATTTGGTACTATTGGCACTATTGATGTGAACTATTTGATACTATTCGTTGGTGTGAATACGTCGTGGTTTTGTTCTTCATAATTTCTTACTTAGTGTATTATTTGGTGGGTAAGAGGTGTAAGACATACTAACCAATTCCTTGCTTTTTGCCCTTGTTTTATATAAATTTCTTCGTGGGAGATCGAGGGTTGTTCGGGATGCTAGATGATTGCCCGGCGTCGTGCTAATTTTATCATTCATTAATGAAATGTACAAATGTCGATCTTTTATAATTCAATGCAAGACTTTCATAGTAATTGATTTTACTTAGCATGTATTTCTTATAACAATTCTTTTATTAGTAACTTGTATTGTAATTCAATTTCTTATTTAATCCTTTCATTTGGAAATTAAGAATAAAATGATATTATAATATTTCTACATAAATTTCCAAGACAACAACTAAATCTCAATTTTTAAATCCTTAGGCGCGAACTAATAACACGTATTAGTAAACGTAAAAATGACGATTATTACATTCTACCCCCTTAAAAGAAATTTCATCCCGAAATTTTCATAAGTTCGGGCGAATAATTCAGGGTATCTTTCTTTCATATTTTCTTCTAATTCCCATGTGGCATCATCATGCCCATGGTGTTCCACAAGACTTTCACCGTAGTTATTACTTTTCTTCTTAGTTGTTGTACTTTTCGATCTAAGATGGCCTCAAGCTTCTCTTCATAGCTTAGATCCAAGCTTAAGGCTTCTTCTTCTTGATGGATCACGTGCTTTGGATCATACACATATTTTCTAAGTTGAGACACGTGGAAAATATTGTGCACGCTGGGCCTACTTTTTCAAGAATCTCGTAGGGTCCAATGAAACGAGGTTTGAATTTTCCCTTGATGCCAAATCTAGCTATTCATTTGGAAGGAGATACCTTTAGAAAAACTTTATCTTATACATTAAATTTTAGCTCGGTTCATCATGTATCTGCATAGGACTTATGCCGATCCTGTGCTTTCTTGATCCTTCCTCGAATTTGTCGCACAATCTCGGTCATCTCGTCTTAGAATATGGGCCTAGTATTCTTCTTTCACCAACTTCATCCTAGTAAAGTAGTGACCTACATTTCCTTCCGTACAAAGCTTCGTATGACGCCATATTAATGGTCCCTTGATAACTATTATTGTACGCGAATTCTATCAGAGGTAAGATTGAGGTTCATGAGCAATTCTCGGTCCAATTCATTATGAACTCTCTACCTATTGATTTTAGCCAACTTTAGGTGAATTACAATACCATTAAGTATAAAGGAAATTTTAAATAATTGAAGGCTATGTTGGTTCAAGAAAAATGGAGATGAAAGAATATGAATGATCAAGATCTCATAGGTTTTGGTAGTGCCAGCAGCAATAAATGAAGACCAAGAAAAATGGATAAAATGAAAGACAAGACTTTCGTGAAAGAACCTGGAAGATAAAAAAAAGTGTTTCTTATGCAAGAAAATGAGACACTTCAAGAAAGATTATCATACAAGAAATGTAGAAATCACAATTTTATTTACTCCAAGTTGAACCTTATAGAAATGCCTAATAATACTTGGTGGTTAGTTCCGGTGCTACTACTCATATATCTTATATTGAGCGAGGATTCAATTCGATCCAACCCATGAGAGAAGTTGAACAGTACTTGTTCATGGAAATATGATGAAGACATTAATCCAAGGCATTGAGACTTATAGATTGATCTTAGATATTGGATGTTATGTAGATCTTGAAGGTTGTCTTCGTGTACTTGAATGCGCTAGAAATCTTGTTTCCGTAAGTAGATTGGACAATTTAAGTTTTAATTTTAAGATTGGACATGATGTTTTTCCATTGTACCAAAATGATTAATTTTATGGGAGTGGTACTTTGTTTGATTCACTTTATAGATTCATTATTGATGGAAAGTATTATGAATCGTTATTTACTATTGAAATCCGAGGCATTAAGCGTAGTGCGTCTAATGAAAGTTCTGCTTTCTTGTGGCATCAAAGATTATGCCACATTTTCAGAGAAAGAATTATGAGGTTGGTAAACAATAACATTATTCCTCAATTGAATTTTAGTGATCTAAATATGTGTGTAGACTGCATTAAAAGAAATCAGACTAAGAAATCAACCACGAGAAACACTCAGTTTCTTTAGTTAATACATACCGTTATATGTGGTTCATTTGATGCTCCTTATTGGAATGATAAAAAATAATTCATCACCTTTATTGATGATTACTCATGTTATGGATATATATATCTACTGCATGGAAAATATGAATCTGTGAATGTCATAGATGTATTCATTGACAAGGTGGAAATGTAGTTAGATAGAAAAATAAAGGTAGTGAGATCTTATTGGAGTGGTGAGTTTTATGGAAAATTCAATGAAAGTGGACAATGTCCGGATCTGTTTCCAAAGTTACTTGAAAGTAGAGACATTTGTATATAGTATACAATGCCTAGTACTCCATAGTAGAATGGTGTAGCAGTAGACAAAATCGTACTTTAATGTATATGGTTAGGAGCATGTTAAGTAATTGTTATTTATTCCTTTCACTATGGATATATGCATTAAAGACTACGACATATGTGTTGAATCGGGTTTCTAGTAAGGTAGTTCCTAAGATTTCTTATGAACTATGGGTTAGAAGGAAACCTAGCTTGAGACAATATTGTATCTAGGGTTGTCCAACAAAAGTAATGTATATATTCCACATGAAAAGAAACTTGATTTGAGGACTGTCAGTGCATTTTTCGTTGGCTATCCCAAGAAATCAGAGGCGGAGATATTTTACTGCCCTAATCATAGTACGAGAATAGTCGAGACAGAAAATGCCTGGTTCATCGAAAATGGCAAAACTAGTGGGAGTGGTGAACCACAGAAGGTGGACATCCAAGAAGTCCGTGTTAAGGTTGTTTCTCCTATTGTTACACATAAGATTGTTGTTCCTACTGTTGCATCACAATTAGATGATGCAATAGAACAATGCAATGATGTGAAAATCCCATTAACCAAAAGTACAGTTGATGAACCTATCACAATGCAAGACGATAATAGTGAACACGAGAAACATTAAGGCGATCGGTAAGGGAGAGAAGATCTACCATTTCAAATAACTATGTGGTTTACGTTATTGAAGGTGAATGTGAATTAAGCTTTTACGAAAACTCAAACTCAATTCCAAAACGCCAAGAAAAGTGATAATTATGAAAAATGGTTGATTGCCGCGAAAGAAGAAATAAAGTCTATGGGTGATAACAAAGTTTGGGACTTAGTAGAGTTGCCTAACGGTTCCAAAACCATTGGTTCTAAATGGATCTTTAAAACTAAATGCGACTCGAAAGATAACATTCAAAGATACAAGACTTGCCTTATTGCTAAAGGTTTTACACAAAGGATGGAATCAAAGAAATCTTCTTTCAAATTCCAAAGAAGGATTCTTTAAGGATTGTTTTAGCTTTGGTGGCTCATTATGATCTTGAGCTTCACCAAATGGATGTGAAAACTCTTTCTGAATGAAAAGCTTGAATATAAAGTATATATTGACCAATCCAAAGGATTCTTGGTCACATAAAAAGAACACATGTTGTGTAAGATGATAAAGTCAATATATGAATTGAAACAAGTATGCAAACAATGATATTTAAAGTTTAATGATATCATCATGTCATATGGTTTTGTAGAGATCATCGTTGATAGATGTATTTACATAAAGGTCAGTGGGAGCAAGTTTGTGATTTTAGTCTTATATGTTGACATTTTGTTGGCTGCAAGTGATATGGGCATGCTACATGATATAAAGAAATATCTCTCTAAGAATTTTGAAATGAAAGATATAGATGGGGCATCACATGTGATCGAGATAGATCACGATGATTGTTAAGTTTTTCTCATAAATTATATATCAATAAGATCTTGGAGAGATATAGAATGGCAAGATGCTTCGTAGGGATAGCTCCTACTAAGAAAAAAGACAAGTTCAGTAAAATACAATGTCCTAAAAAATGCATTAGAACGAAAGGAAATGGAAGTAATTTTATATATGCATTAATAGTTGTGAGTTTGAACTATGTTCAGACATGTACTCAACCAGATATTAACTTTGCTATTGGTATGTTAGGTCGACCATCAAAGTAATCCCAGAATGGACAATTGTAAAGAAAGTTCTTAGGTGCTTGCAAGGCACTAAAGAGTATATGCTTACATATAGGAGATCCGATCACCTAGAAGTCATTGGATATTCAGTTTCTGACTATAATGGATGTGTCGATAATAGGAAATCGATGTTTATCTATTTGTTCATGTTAGCTAAGGGAGCAGTATCATGGAAGAGTGCAAAACAGTCTGTCATTACTACTTCCTATTTTAAGGCCGAATTCGTGGCATGCAAATGCCACAATTCATGCATTGTGGTTGCGAAATTTTATCTCAAGGCTTCAAATTGTCGACATTATAGCTAGACCGTTGATAATTTTTTGTGATAATTCTACAAATGTCTTATTCTCGAAGAACAATTAGTACTCAAACGATGCTAAACACATGAAAGTAAGTACTTGTAAGAAGAAGTGCAGAAACGTAGAGAAGTTGGTTTCTTTTGTAAATAACTTCTACAAAATATAAGGTCATGTCCATTCATTTTTAAAGGAGGATAAAAAAGATTGTGCATGTGATTTTTTGATATATAAGAATCACATTAAAATGTGCATGTACATAAAGAAGAGAAAATTTACGAAAAGAAAAAAAACAACTTATAGAAAGAAAATAAAAGGCCATTAAAGAGAAATAGTTTTTTAATCCTTTATCCACCAAAAGAATCATTTAAGATCAGAGGTAAAAGAAATGACAAATATTTGGTGAACTTATTTTGTAACAGTTCAGATAAAGCATGGAACAAACGAGATTTGGACCTTGATTTCATAATCGAAATCACCACAGAAAATATTATGACTTTTACTTATATAAGCCAAGATGTCAACCAAATCCCTGACTAGATGAGAAACGGTGAAGTGCAAAAGCTCTCATTCTTTACAAAATAATATTGATGCTCCAAAATCACAACCACTCGTGTACTACGCCTGTCTTCGCATCTGCATACATACAAGGGTAAACTTCAGATATCTGAATGACTAGAAAAAAGTTGCCAAGAAGAAGCACCTACAGGATAGGGATAGAGGAAGAGAAGTCAACATAACTACTCAAGCGGACCCAAAGGATTACCTTGGTCTCAATTGCTCTGTTTTTTGGCTGCTTGCAGCATTTCTATAATAAGAGTCTTCACGTCCCTACAAATGTTATTACAAAGAATCAGAGTAGGTGTGGAAGATGCACTAAGCCACCCCAGTGTCTTTTAACAATTATGGAAGCATGTGTAACACCAAAACCTACTTTCACTGCTCTCAAGGTCTAACCGAAAATCCTATATACAGATGAATATAGCAGAGAGATAATACTCTAGCTTATTTTGACCAGTCAAAGTAAATAACAGCACAACTACTCACTTTCTCTCTGTTGCACGCCTAGTAAAAGGGATTCGAAACTTGAAAGTTTTGCCTTCATAGCCGGCCTAGAAAGAAAACGGGCAAAGCAGAAGAAATTAGATAAGTTATATTACAAAGCCAAACACCTTGAAAAAAACTAGCATGAAACTGAAAACCTATAAAGTAGATAAGTCAAACTTCATGGAAGTGAAAGATACAAGGGACATGTGAATTCAGATGTTGATACAACCTTCACAGTGAAACCAAGACTGTCTACATCCAACATGTTTGCAAATTCCACCTGAAAAAACAAGTAATTTCAGAATTCTTGAATACAAGTTTGATTGTCAGGTTATTGTTAAGGAGATGGCGGAACACAGAGTATTCATGCAACTCATAGAATAACAAACATGGAGATTACAAAATGCTCGCGGATAATCTATAAGCTATGAAGTAAAAAGGAATTACAAAAGCATATTTTCATTCTCTTTCTTGCTTGCAACTACTGAATCAAACATTTTTCACATGTGAATTAGAGCTTGCTTGCATTCTCTTTTTATGTTCACAAGTTATAAAAATAAACAATCTATGTCCACTCCATGAACAAGTTAGAACAGCCGACATTTCTCATGTCAGGATGGAACATGATACTCAAATATAAAATGAACAACAAATACCGGGATGGACGTAGCGTGCTGCACAATCAGCTTTGTGTCATCTGCATGATCCTTATTCATGTGAGACTGGAAGAAAAACAAGATTAACATAGTTTAGAGGTGATAGCCACCAAGAAAGGTATATATAATAGCAAATTACTGATGCAATAGGCCATACTGTTATAGGCTTAGAAAATTGATATATAGGATCCACTTTTGCAGTTCTAAACTCCTTATTGCTGAATTCTGAAATCATGGGAATAGAAAATAAAAAAATTCATTTTGCGAACATTTTGAAATGAAGAACTGAAGGAACCTTTCCATTATAAACATTTCACAAACCTCCAGATGCTAGTGAAGCTGTAGCAACACCTGAGACATATTGTACGACTTTAGGTTCAATGCGCAGGAACTGGAAGTCACCAAAGTCCACCTTCACAATAGTTAGTTATCTCAGTATACGTGACAAAATTCTGTCACATAGAGGGCCAGAGAAAATAAAAGATAACCAAGCTAGAAGTTACCCAGAATGCATCTGGATGCTTAGTCATGTATGCACTCCGAATAGCTTCCATATTGCTGTGATCAACCTATGTGAATTTATATGAAGCGTGTCAACCCGAACTGTCAGAAGAGAGTGACTGCCTAGCTATAGTTTGACGTATTCAGCCAAATAACTAGAAACCAAAGCATAGAGAGAGAAAATTATAGTAGAGAGGAGTGAATCTTACTGGGAGAGCGTCTCCCTGAATCGTAACAATAAGGTCAGTCCTGTCCTCGGGATCTTTTGCCACAAGCAATGAGCATTTAGGATTGGCTACAAGGTTCTGAACCAATTACAAAAGTTTGAATTCCTCCAAGTAGAAGTTTTTAACTGACTCTCAAACTACACATTGATATTAAACAGAGAATGCTGCTACCTTTGTATGAGCTGCTAAGTTACTAACAGCAACTACGGGAGATCCGTAAGCATCACAAGCAAAGTCAACCATGGACCCGAATGGATAACCATGGTGCTCCTGCATAAGATAATGACAATCAATAACCAGATATATCCTAAAACACAGACTCAGACACAACAATATGTCATTTAACTTGTTCTGTGCTGTCTTTATTTATATGCCCATCCAGAGATAATGGAATGGTGCCCTTGAAAGCTGACAGCAAGAGTAAATATGATCTCTTTTATACCTGAGAGAAGGAGGAGAGAAATCCCCGTACACTGTGATGAAGGAGTGTCCTAACTTCCTCGATAGGCGGAAGCCTAGTCGCCTTTAACTGAAGAACAATAAAAATATTGATTTGGTGTTGATAAAAAGATCAATAACATCTACCGAACTACTAGAAATACAGTTATGCCCCTCGTTTTGCGCGACACGGGGAGAGTGGGTTACCTGATGATCATAGATGAGTTGAGAGAGATTGATTTCTTCGTTAAGGTGCGAAACCTGCGCAGACACATGAAGAATTAATAAAAGTAAGGGGATGCGAACTATGACTGATCAACCCCATAATTCATAACGAGGATCATGAGAAGAAAGAGGTGTAAGAAAATTAAACAAGAAAAGACGGGAGTGGTACCTGGGATTGGTAGGCCATGGACGGAAGAAGAGGAGCGATGCCAATGAGATTGATGAGGGAGGAAGGAAGGCAGGTAGAGAAAAAGAGGGTGGGTGACTGATTAATCTAGAACAGTCTTCTTCCCATTTAATTAGTTTCTTAATTAAATAAAATGATATTGATGGTGTGTTGAAAAAGCTTGGCTTTGGCTGCCCTCCTCAGTCAGCTACTTTAAAATATACGAGTATTAACTATTAATTGATTGGTAAGCATAGCTATACTGATAGAAACGAGGCTATTTTTCTCGCAGTCATGTATTTGCATCTTCTTTTTTATGGCGTGGGAGCACCGTGCAATCAACACTCTTGTTATATGCAGATGAGACCAATCATATTCACGACAATCAGCCCATTTCATGTAATATTCTTCTACTACATAACAATCAAATCACGACTTTGAAATTGGGATTGAATCCATCCGTATAATTCAAAAAGATCCTGCGGAATGACAAACTACATATCACGTCATCGCCTCCGAAATCACAAAATGGCCCAATTAAATTCTTACTAACACCATTAGCTGGTCCAAGAAAAATGCCACAGTTTCACAATAAGGGCATGCCACAACAAATTTGACCAATACAACACATGAGTTTTACACATGCTCCATCAGCTAGGTATGGGATTCATGGAGCTTCAAGTTACTTGATACATGGCTAACTCAACACAGAATCAAATTTCACATTCATTTAAACTTATCAAAGTTAATTACCAGCAGTTTTTGCCCTTCCGCACAGGGTTTAAAAAGGAAAAGGAAAAAGGGAACCCACTCCACATGGTTCTATCTATGGCTGCTGATGAAGACTAGATATTCACAAGAGAGTACCTTTTCCATTGAATAACAACTTACCATGACAGACATGATACATATAGTGTGCACTGAGTCACATAATTTGATCCAAGTGATTAACGGAAAACAAACTAGGGTTGCATAGTTGGTTATTAATGTGAATTCAGTGATTCTAATAACCAATAGTGCGAATTAATTAACCATGATCAAATATTCAAAGATTGAGCAGCTACAAATTATACCACTATCACAACATACCCATTCAAGATGGCCAAAATACAATCTTTTATTTTAAATTTTTGCAATAACAACATCCATCCATCCATCAACACAATTTGAACAATAAAATTTCCAGCTTCACATACTATAGATCCAGTAAATACAACAAAAGGACGAATGACCTTTTTCTTTTATACTACTAGTTTTCGCCCTCTCCTTTTTTGACCAGATCATGAGCGCGGTGCTCACGAGATAGAAGATATAAGTGTAGAAGAAATTGGGAGAGGGGGAATTCAATCGGAGTGTAGATCGGATTGCGAAGGAGAATAAGAAGAAGAAGAGGAGGAGGAGGAGGAGGAGGATGAGAGATAAGGGTCGTCGGGAAGGGGGAAGCAGAAGAAGGTCCAGATGCAGAAGGCGAGGCGGCGGAGCTGGCGAAAGGGGAAGCAGAAGAGGAGGTTGAGCACTTGGTCGCCGCTCAGCCGCTCCGGATTGCACGCTATGTATTGGCACGCATTCGCCGACACCTTGGCCACCCCAACGATTGCTGGGCTGTTGAATACCATTTCGATCCGATTTCAGTGGATGATGATGTTTTTTCTTTATTCTTTTATCTCGATGGGAAATCTAGGGTGAGGCGGGCGGAGTCAACTCAATCTAAATTTGGATTTATTCATTCAACTATTTCACTTTGGAATTTCCTACACACGGTTAAAGAACTGAATTATAATATTTTCTCTGTTCCAATAGAATTGACATATTTTTTTGTTGACATAAAATTTTATGAATTATTGTTTAGTGTATTTAAATAGAAAGAGAAAAAAATATTGAATATATTAATGGATAGAAAAAAGGGATAATTGCCATTTAAATCATAACTTTTCGTTGACTTATGGTCAATCCCATAACTTTTGAAACTGGAACATAAAATCAT
>JAYDZE010249403.1:0-19822 GCA_034509125.1 Monilaria moniliformis
GTTATAAAAGATACCATATCAACAATATCCGAAAAATTAGGAGACAAAAACGTGATCTTATTAAAATTACCATTATGACCTTTGCATTATTAAAAAAATTAATATGTTAATTTTCAACAATGCCACGTGTCCTATTATAGGCCATTGGATTGGAAAATATATGGACAAGATTTGGTCTTAGTTATGTATTAAAGATGAGTTATAATTTGATTACAACCCTATATATATATATATCACTAATTATAAGCCAATAAATCAATTTAACAACACACAGTTCATATCATTACAATTATAATTGAGATTCAGCACAATGATAAAATATTTATGATATCTCATACAATCACTCAGTCTAAGCCTATAAATTGATCCAACTCCACAATACATATAGTTCTCCAAAATATTCATCACAACAACTACCAAATCTCAGCATATACAACATGCTATTTTAGCACAACGAAAGAAAAATATATCATTATATAAATTTATAGATTAACCATCATTGCGTATTAAGAAAATCATCATAGGATTATTTGCAAAATCATTATAAAGAAATAAAATGTTCGTCATATATATTGATTGATCTATCAACATAAGTTATTCAATAAATTCAACAAAACACAATATATATCAGGATAGCTATGCAAAATACTTATCACAACATCTATCAAATCTCAGCATATACAACATGCTACCTCAGCACAACGAAAGAAAACATATCATTATATGGACTTATAAATGAATCATCATGTCGTTATACATCAACCATCATAGTCCTAAATGCATATCATTATAAGTTTAAGTGAAAATTATTATGAAGTGATAAAATCATTAACAATTCTACGTATCCGAATAATTCCAACAACTTACCATACATATCACTATAGCACTTATAAATAGTAAAAACAACAGCGAACAAGTTTCACATCTTCGAAAGCTACAACAATTAATTTTTCAGCATTAAATAATATACCTATTTTATTTTCCATTTAATATATAGTTTTGACAAAATATCTTTATCATTTAGTATATAGTTTTGACAATATCAATCGATTCTAAAATCAAAATATACAGTCATGAATTGACATGTTGATGACAAGGGTATGCTTTTGGCTGAAATTCTTCTTTTCGTCATTGGTTCTATAACGATTTTTAGGGAAGGAGGTGAGAGTTCAAGCAACAATCGATTCGAATGATTGAATGACTTGGGCAAAAGACGTATTGACAATGTTGGTGAAGAAGACAGCTCGGAATTTTTAGGGAACTAAATGGCTCAAAATTTTTGTGAAAAAAAAACTGCTCGAAAATTTTGGGTGAAGAAGACGACTTTATTTCATGTTGATTGATTTTGTTAATATTGTGGGAAAGATCCACAGTGATGATGTTTATAGATTTAGTGGAGTTATTTCTCCTCAAATCCAGCCAACTACCAAAAAAACTATTGCTTAATAAGTTTAAGTGAGAATTTTACCCCTATAATTATTTCGTAATATGCCTGTATTGGTACACGTTTATGTTCATCCATATATATATGTATATATTTATTAAAAACTCAAATATTACTATAATATTTAATCAAGAATCAATAATTGAATTATTGTTTATACGTGCTTGCCTTTAATCCCATCCTCGATAAAAGTTTCCGATACTTATTGCATGGAATTTATTCCCAATTCTCATCTCAACTTTTCTCTGGTTAAGAAAATGTTTCGAAGTGGGGATTCACCTAAGCCAAAAACCCTAAAGTTTAAAGTAAATTAAATAAAGTAGTGAGCATTAAATATTGAAACACTAAACCGATTTTTCTTTTTCCAAGTAATAAAGAAAAAAGTTGTGCGGTTGCATTTAGTTAGTGGCCACCAATACATTCTACTTTCCAATTCGGAAAATCACATCATGCTCAGTAACCTTTTATATTCCCTTTATATAATTGTGATACTATTTTCAATTCCTTCGTCCTATTGACTTTTCCAGAATGCCAAGCTCCATTTTTATCTACCATTTTCTTTTTTCCTCGTAGCCGCCTTGCTACTTGTGGGTGGACTTTCTGCTTACTCAAGGCGTGTTTGCTATTCAAAACTAATAAAATATTATTAATTACTTTTTATTTTCATCATAAGAATTTCTCTACTTCGATTCAAGAGGATATTAGTCAAGTAACTAAAATTACTGAAATTATCAAGAATTTTTATATATTCAAAATTCCAATCCATCTTAGTAAAAATATTGGATTAACGTAAATGATTAATTTTTATCTTTATATGTTAATCCTCAATATATAGTACATGGCCTCTTAGAAAACAAAGTGAATAGAAGGATTGAGCAAAATTCCGAGACAAAAAGAAGACATCAAAAGAAATTAGATGCAAAATATATAAATTAGATGCAAAATATATAAATTGGATTGGAAACACAAATTTTTTTACAATTAAATAGGCTAATTAACATCATCCACGCTCTATGTGTGACAATCACTCTCAAATTGACTACAACTAATTTGGACCACTGATTTAAGGGAGCAATATTGTGTACATAACTGGGCAGTATCATAAAATCAATTAGTGTTGTGTATATAAAGAAGCAATACCCTGCATATAATCTGCCCTACACACACAGACGCATATGCACACATATATATCATGTACATTAATTTTTTTATAATTGCAAGTTCAATGTTTATTAACAAAAGAGAAAACAGTTTATGCAAATCAGATTTCTCGTATGAAATGAGTCACAATGAAACACTATGCATTGAGTAGAAACAGAGAATGGGATGACAGCGGCGGGAGTGGAGCGACTGAGAAGGAAGAAAGAGGCGTGAGTGAGTGCGGTGCATTTAGTAGAAACAGAGAAAGAAAGTGGATGAATCGGATGACCGACCGTGAGCGGACGGGTGGAGCGGCGTCAGCGGAGCGGCGGGAGCGGCGGGAGTGGAGCGACTGAGAAGGAAGAAAGAGGCGAGTGCGTGCGGTAATCTGAAATGAAATTAGGGCTGATACCCAATTTCATATCAGAAAATCGCCGACGAACATATCGGTCGTCGAGTCCGTCGGGAATAAATAATAATGCAACGACGGATGCACGTCGGTCGGCGATAATTCGGACCGGAAAAATTTAAAATGGGCTCTAACGACGGATAACTGTCCGTCGTCGACTTTAACAACGGACAATCAGTACAACGTCCGTCGGCGATTATTCGGAGGTTTCTAACGACGGAATTATGTCCGTCGTCGTCCACAACGACGGGAGTTCGGTCGTCGACGCCGTCGTGAACATATTTAACGACGGAACGGTGTCCGTCGTCGATGTTAACGACGGACTGTCCGTCGTCGGTGCCGTCGTTAAGTGTGGCGCGAATATTTCCCGCCGATCTCCGTCGTTATTCCGTCGTCGTGGTAGTTGTTAACGATTCGCCTTTTTTTCCGTCGTTGGTCCGTCGTCGTCCGGCGACCGTCCTTTGTCCGTCATTGAGTCCGTCGTTGTTTTGCAGTTTTTTTGTAGTGTGTGTGTTTGTTGTGTGTGCGTGTGTAGTGTGTGTATTTTGTGCAATGTGTGTGCGCGCGCAGTATGTGTATTGGTGTCGTGTGTGTGTAGTGTGTGTATTGTGTGAAGTATGTGTATTGTGTTTGTGTGTTGGTGTGCAGTGTGTGTAGTGTGTATGTTCGAGAGTTACTCAATTTTATATATATTTGGATTTCCAAATATTTACTTTAACTATAGAATTTAAATTGCGGAATTGGGTGGATTCAGAATTGGAATTCAATTCCAAATCCAAATATTTTATAATACCAAATAATGGATTTGGAATTGAAAGCTCCAATTCCAAATCCAAACCTCCAATTCCGTAATAACGAACGAACCCTATAAGGGTCCATTTAGTATCACAGAATTGTAAATTTAGATTTAGAATTGAAGCTTTCAATTCCAAATTCATTGTTTGGTACTATCAAAATATTTGGATTTGAAATTGAATTCAATTCCAAATCCACCCAATTCCACATTTTGAATTATATAGTTAAAGTAAAGATTTGATAATCCAAATAAATATAAAATTGAGTACATCTCGAACATACACACTACACACACAACACACACTACACACACTGCACACACTACACATACTGCACACAATACATACACTACACACACAAGACACCAAATACACACACTGCACGGACGCACATCTCACACGATAATATCGCACACACAATACACACACTATACGGACAAACAACACACATAACAAACACAAAGGACACATACACAAACACACAACACATACACTTGCACACACAACAAAAAATATATAAAAAAATAATATAGAATTATATAATATATATAAATAAAAAATTTATTCAATCAAAAGTCAATTTCAAATCTTATTTAATTTTTTACTTATCAAACAAAGGATTTGGAATTGAATTAAAGTACCATACAACTTTAAATTCAATTACATATAATTGTAATTCCAAATCAATTCCAAATCTATTTTACCAAACGCATTCTAAATCTAATTATGATTAATTAGTATTAACTATAATTTACAATTAGAACTTCAGAATTTATAATTAGAGTTTAATGAAATTTCACTTAGAATTAGAGTATATATATGCTGCGGCCAACTGCACGAGGAGTACAAACTTAGAAATGATTAAAAGCAATGAGAGACCCTCTTAACTAATTCTCCATCTTGTCTATTTATTTATTACGCATGATGTAACTTAAGCACCAATTGCTGATAAATTATATCAAAAGTCACATATTTATATGATTATAACAGTTGGGAATTAATGTTACCGTGCCTTCTGTCGTTCAACAAAGCTATGCTCAAGAAGTGGGCAGAAATTAAGTTGGATGTATGATACTTAATTAGAGGATAAGATTTCCTTTGAGTGTAATCTCTAATCACTATATTATCTTTAATCTCTAGTCATAATAGTAAGTGCATGTCAATTAACGTATACTAATTGTTTGAGATCGGCGTACCAATTGCAATGGCTTATGTGAAAAAAGTGGCATGTTATATTATAGATCAATGTTTTAATTAATGTGACATGGTACATGGTAGATTTGTTTTCTTTTTTGAGTAAAATAAAAGGTAGATTTGATGTTGATTGTTGTTGTTTTATTACTTTCGTGATTGTTGGTCTCAGATATTATCTTTAATCTCTACACACATTATCTTTCTTCTTCTTTCGCGCAGATTTGATGTGTTGTCTTAGCATCTTTTCTAATATATCATTAATTTTATGGATTATATAAATATTAAAATTTGATTTATTTTTTTCATTAATTTTGAATAAATGATGAAAAAGAACGAGCGGAACTTTGATTTTTATGTATTTTATAAGAAAATTAATGCTAATAATAATTTTCTCGGTATTAAAAATAAAATAAATGTATAAAAGAAATAGAATATTGTTAATATAGACTAAATGTGAGCCGTGCTCACTAAAGGTGCTTCCAAAAGATGATCAGTAGCATATCATTCATCTTTCGGAGAAAGGTTAAATACAAATAATTTTATTAATGAAATAATGCTTTTCTATGTAAATAATAATATTTTTCTTTAATAATACTTTCTAGCAATATATACATATCAATACTATTTATATTAAACTAATAACTTTTTTACGATTAACATAATAAGATTGGTTTTCATCAGAAACCAACCGTATATGTTATATTGAATTGTACTTTAATCTATTATGCTATTAATTAATCGTAACATGAGACATAATTAAACTACTAATTGTTTTTTTTTTTTGAAAACATTAAACTACTAATTGTTAACACGTGATAAAGATATATAAGATAAATATCATAAAAGCATCATTTCTTCAGAACGTTTTCTCGTAAAATATGTATTATTCTTAACCCATGTTTTCAGTTTCTAATTAATGTTACTTTTCCTTTTGTGCGTATCGCTTTCTTTCCATTTTGATATTTTATTTGTTTTTCGATAATTGTTTTATCTGTAATTTTGAAAAGACACATGTCATTTAGCTGATGTAAATAGCACCAATTATGTGTACATGTACCTCTCAATAAATGAAATCCTGATTTTTTCCAATTATTCCTCTCGTGATATCCAAACTTTAATTTTATAAATCATATCATTATATATGAAAGGTCACTTTATGTAGTATTGCAATGGGAAATGAACATTTGAAAAATACTTAAGCATAGTGCACGACTAACTAAAACACACATATTTATTTATTAGCATAACATCTCAAAAGCCAACTCTCTAGACTCTTTACTAGGACGAATCTAAATATCTTTATGCAACGTTAACTATTATGTTTTCATCAAATATGTATAATAGTTTAAAAATAAGATGTCACTTTGTATGAACACCTGATTTTGTAAGTTGGTTAATTAGAGTGTGAATATTAGAAGAGTCTAACAAGATAAGGCTGATACTGAATTTGTGTGAGCGTGATTGAAAGACGCATACAGATTATTGGGAGTGATTACTTAGTATTTCTGACCAGAGTCGATGGAGGAGCCGAGAAGGAGAAGTAGTTGACCAATTATACCCAAGAACTAACGTGGACCAATTGAAAGATGACAACGTGAAAATAGAAGTTTGAATTTCTATTTTCCTAACAGATAGTTAATTTTTTTCGATTAACGGATAGATGATTCGTACACCTATAAATTCAAAATACCTTGGACCCAAATAAAGAGACATGGGAGGAAAAGAAGAAATATAGAGAAAAAAAAAAGGAATCATCGATCTCTGGAAGGAACACTAGCTAGCTCGAAGATCGGAAGAAGTATTCACAAGTGGCTCCACCATAGAGAGAGCATACATTTCACCGCTTCGTACTGGAAGAGCTTAAATGTCAAATCCTAATTAACTTAAACGAATGAACATATCCTTACATAATATGTTACAGTATTGTGAAGGTTCACTCGACTTGATCAGAATTCCATCTTACACAAAGTTACCCTCAAAAGTGACACTAGTTTAAAGAGTGTGAGCAAGCAAGCAGATGTCATGCGGGATTGTCCGGAAGCTAGTCGTCATAAAAGAATAAATGAGAGATCTAGGCCAGACGTGAACGCCGGGATCAAGGTCCCCAAGGTATGTTGGATTCTGGCTAGTGGACTTGCCACTATATAAAACAAGAAAATCTTGATTTCAAATTGATATTTCATTCTTATAGAAATTGGAAGGTATAACTGAGTCAAAGTTGATGTAGGGGTGTTTCCCCAAGTATTATAAAAATTATATAGTTATTACCTCTCACACTAATATTTTTTCACAGTATACCTTATGAAAATCAACATAAGTAGTTTAGGCAGTGTTAGATGAGAAAATAAGTAAAGAAGATTTATTCTTTTCTTGAAGTAAAACGAGAAAATAATAAAAGAAGTTTTAACTTTTGTGTAGTTTGTGAATTTGGTGGTCCTCGTGTGAGAAATGAACGTACGTATTCGTATCTGTATTTCCATTACCCACAAACTGGTTCTATGGTGTAGTGGTTAGCACTCTGGACTTTGAATCCAGCGACCTGGGTTCGACTCCCGGTAGGACCTGCTTTTTTAAAATTTTGTTGTTTTTTGTATAAATTTACAACTATTGGGCCGCAAATTAGAGCATGGAGAAGCCCAAGAATAATTTTTGGTTTCTCAACTGATCCATAATTTCGTCAAAACAAATTATATGATTTATTTCCTGTAAACTTATTGTCGGATATATATTTATAATATCAAATTTCATGCTTTTGCTTATGGTTATGGCTTTGATTTATGATTATTAACTTCAATTGAGTTTTCAAAATTTATTTAAGATGGTAGTAGTTGTTTTTATCTCAACTTTAATATTTGTTTGATTTATGACATAGTCTGAATTTTGCAAACTTGTCTAATTATAACCCGTGACAACATCCAAAATTTGACTAGGATCACACGTAAAATATATTTATCTTGTTATTCTATGTTATGTCAAAATTATTTGTATATATTTTTTGGGCAATTGGTCGCTAATATCACAAATTTTGGCCGAATTCCGGATCTTCCTACGAATTTAAAACTTGGTCGGAAAAATCATGAACTTTGTCGTTGTTTGAGATTTCCCACAATCCTCTAAATCGTAACTGACGTGGTAAAATTAAAGCTGATGTGGCATTTAGATGTAATAAAACGACGTCATTTTTATTTTATTTTGGGCTATTGGTTGCTAATATTGACATAGAATTATTGAATAAATCAAGATCTCGACATCACTATATCAGAATTTTGTTTGGCGAGTTATATCGGATTTGAATTGGCTGTTAGTTGCATGTATGTTTCAAAAACGACATATTATTATTAAAATATAATTTTTTAAATGACTCTTATGATATTAGTGTGCTTATAAATATATGTAGGTGATTGGTAGAAATATATTTTCACATCCATCCATCACAAGTTCAAAAAAAGAAATCTAAAAACGAAACGCAAATTCGCATTCTCTAATATAAGTCTTTCAGAAATTTAGGACACTTAATTCTAAAATTGAAGTTCAAGATATCCGACAAACACGTGAAATTTCAATAACTAGCTCGTGTCCATAAATCCATTTGTGACAAGTTGTTGTTGTTTTTTTATTTTTTTATTTGAGGGGATCGGATAACAAATTGTTATTCTAGTAATACTATTTTTCTATAAATTATATTTTAATGGAAATCCAAAATTGCTATCATATATGAGACTCATCTATTGCTTAGTGTCCTGTCCCATACATTATATCCACATTATTCATTGTGATACTAATTTATTTTATGTCACAATAGTTAACTTCTTATGACACTTACTTTATATTATAATAGATAAAATATCCTAATACGTAAATATATATGACATAATAGAATAATTATTGTGACAAAAAAGATATATTACAATAAATAATATGGAAGCAATACATGAGATTGCAGAATACTATTTTTGAATTGAACTGTGCCTATCAGGCAAGTGTCACTTTTAACTAAAATGCTTCATCTGCATCATACAAAATTCATGTCAATATATAAATGTAAAATATAATATACATATTGGTCAACCATGTTAAATTCGGGGCAACCTATTTATTTATTTTGTAATTCCTTACAGCTCAAGCGTGCTGTTGACGCTTGTTATAATAGGCGGTTGAGACTGAATATTTTATTTAATAAATAATAGCATTTGGTTATAGTTTGGATTCACTAACCAAATCAATTGCAGGATCTTTGAATATTATTGATATAAAATATCATTTTGTTGGATTTATTAACCTTGTGTCACTGCTTTTGTTTATCTATTATAGAAATGTGTAAATGAGTCTCTATACGTTATTGATATTATTGGTATTTAGTACATGGACTTCCACGTATCTCGCTCTGATGATGGAAGTGATGACGAGAGTTCTTCTAGTAAGATATTCACTTCTCTTCACGTTATGAATCTTGTTGCCTTAGCCGTTGAATGGCATAAACAACACATGGTGAAAGAGCCAAGTTTTGATTTCGCCTTAGCACGAGAAATATATATAAAGCTGCTTTATTATGGAAGCGACATTGTTTGTAAGGATCAACTCCGACTGACTAGGCATTGCTTTTTTGTGTTATGTTCCAAGTTGAAAGAGTTAGGATTGAAAGACTCAAAAAATATCACCGTTGAAGAAGTCGTTGCCATGTTTTTATATGTCCTCTCTTTTAATTTAACAAACCGTAAAGTCGGTTTTGATTTTATTAGATCTGGGGAGACTGTTAGTCGATACTTCCATATAGTATTAAATGCTATATTAAAATTAGGGAGACAATATGTTGTCCAACGAGAAACAGTAATGGAAGGTTTCGATGATGAAAAATAGAATTGGTTTGAGGTAAGTATTATTTCTATTTGTTTATTTTTGTGTAATTCAATCTAATTTTTTATTAATTAATTAGTATTTTCGTTATGTGGTATTGTCTTGGAGCACTAGATGGAACACATGTTGAAGTAAGTGTTCCATTGAAAGATCAAGGAAGGTATAGAAACAGAAAGGGTAGGATGACAACCAATGTTTTGGCTGTGTGTTCTCGTGATTTGAGATTTACCTATATTTCACCAGGATGGGAAGGATCTATAGCAGATAGCAGAGTATTACGAGATGCACTTACTAGAAAAGATCCGTTCATAGTTCCCAAGGGTATGTTGTGGTTAGTAAATTTTATTTTTTTCCCTTTGTTATCTTTTTAAGCCTAAATTAATAACCAAATTTCAATTTTTATATCGTAGATAAGTATTTTCTGGTAGATGCGGGGTATACCAATGGACCTGGCTTTCTAGATCCTTATAGAGGAATTCGATATCATCTCAATGAGTGGTCCACTAGAGGCAACAATCCACAAAATCCAAAGGAGTTATACATCCTTCGACATGCAATTGCTAGGAATGTGATTGAAATAGCTTTTGGATTATTTAAAAAGCGATGGAAAATTCTTAGAGAAGTATCATTTTTCAATGTCAAAACGCATGTGAAAACCATCAATGCTTGTGCTATTCTTCACAATCTTATTCGAGTAGAAGCTAATGATCCATTGTTGGATGAAGTTGATGTTGAGATTCAAAGTAGAGTTACTCAACACAGTGATGATCATAATGAGGAGGAACAAAGTCAACCAAATATGATTGGTGATGATCATAATGAGGAAGAAGAGACTCAACACTCGGATCGAATCACAGTTGTGTAAGTTACAAATGAGTGGACTAGATTTAGGGATAGTCTAGCCGAAGCTATGTTTCTTCATTATCAAAATAGGCATAAATTTGAGGATTATGCTTACAAAGCTAACTATGTAATAGAACTTATAATTAATGCTTCTGCAATTTAATTTCTTATAATAATGCAGTTTTTTTTTTCATCATTTTTTCCAAAAGAAAATGGAAGCTCTTACAGTTGCTGCTATTCTCACTCCTATATCCAATATCTCCACACATTTCCCCATTGCCAAAGACTATAAAATAATTCCATACTGAGTGTGAATATGGCTTAATGTTGCTTATCTTCACCTAATAAATGAGTGTATATATAGATATATAGATACAACTGGTTTGTGTGTGTTTTTAGCTCAAGTTTCTGGCCTAATAAAGTAGTGAAGGGTTGACTAATGTCTTTGTCAAATATGGCTTTTGTTATAGAACTAGATGTCTAGTTATATTGGTCAACCTTAGATTCCTTAGAACTAGATGTCTAGTTATATTGGTCAACCTTAGATTCCTTGGCTTAGTTCATTTTTAAACTATTATTACACATACAAAATGGAAATTCTCCGAATATTTTTGGCTTTTGGGGAATAAGTAATTAAACTTGGGTCAAACTATCATTTGTTAGTCTTGCCTCGTGGGAACTAAAAATTTAATGCTGAATTGCTAGCGGCATTTTCTTTTTTTCCCCATTAAATACAACTTAATAAATCAGAGATTTAATCACTTCAATAGTCTTCTTGAAGCATGAAAGATTATTATAATATTACCAATAAAAAGGCTATTTTGCTTCTCGTTTGGGCTAACTCATGAGTAAATTATTTCAGAATCCTAACATCATCATTTACTCGATCACTTTGTAAAAAAAACAGAGACAAAAATAATTAAAAACTTAAAATTGTAAAAGTTGTTGCTCGAGTATTTGCATTTTTGTTTTTTCTTGTTTTCTTTGAACATGATACTTGGTGTGGCATCATTGTAACATTTGCATCTGTATGGGGCTTTTTTGTGTTTGGGATATTTAATAGTAAATATTATACAGAAATGTGGTTGAAGTCTCTTTGATTATGCTCATATTAGAACTTGTTATTTCTTTGTTTTATTAATTAATATTTGGAGAAGTTATGGTCAAGAAAAACCCACCTTCACTTACCTACTGCTCATTCATTTTTGTTGTAGATGGCCTTTAATTCACAAGCAAGAAAAGAAAAATCAAAATATTTTACTTAGACTTCGTAATGGATAAAGTCCTTGGAGGTTGCTTTATTGAACGAATGAACCAAGGAAACAAACTTGATGGCAAATGTGGTAGGAAGTCTACCTCTTGGACAACTGCTATAAATACACTTCTGATAAATCTAAATGTTAAGGTGGATAAGCATAATATTCAAGCTCGTTTGAAGACGTGGGAGAAATATTATGACATTTTGCATCCACTATTGATTTCTTGCAATTCAGGCACTCCAATCACATGGGCTTACACAATGGGTAGAATTGCGGTTCATGACGAAAATGTGTGGAATGAACGGTTGAAGGTAGGTTTATGTATATTCTTTCCTTCCATAATGAAGTGGTAGTTTATTTTTTTGTTCAATCCAAAAATTATTTGGCTAATATGTTATTACTATTTTGAAGGCAAATCCAAAACTTGCACCTTATAAGAGAAGAATTGTGATAGAAAATTGGGATGATATTTGTATTATTTTCTCACAAGATCGTGCTAATGGACAAGGTGCAAGAACATTTCAAGAAGTAAATGATGAGATTGACGTTGATTCTGCTACCATTAGAGATTCACTTGACAAGTGTGATGAAGAAGTTGATGCTATGAGAGATTTGTTGGCCCGAGAAACACGAAACGAGGTGGCATCTTCCTCAAGTTCTCAAGGACCAAGAAGAAAGCATCATCGGCTAAGATCATATTCGATTGTATACAACGAATGGCTACTGATTTTTGTGACTATTTGATGGTGGAAAAGAAAAAGTCCAAACTTTTTGTAGCAGAAAAATAGCTTATGTTGGCAGAGAAAAAAAAGATTACTCCCCTAGAAATTTTAGTGGAGTTGAAGACTGTTGATCTTGATGACATGCAAACAATCAAGGCTTTGGATTTGATGATGCACGATCGCATATTGTTTGATACATTTGTGGAAATTCCAACCGAGTTGAAATAAAAGTGGCTTAAAGTGCAACTTGACAAGGGAAGTTGACTGTTGTTTTTACATTAATCTACTGTAGTATACAATCGTTAGGTTGTCTTTCAGTTGAACTTCTTTTAAATTTGGATTTGTCGTATTTGGTCTAGTAAACGTTGTTAATAATTAGTGGTAGCTTTGAATGTACGGAAGAGACCTTAGGATTCTTGATTCTCTCTCTCTAGATTTTTGTGGTTTTTTATGCAAATTTTGATATGAATATGAATCTTGCAAGTAGAATGTAAATGTGTTTTCTTCTCTCTCCCTCTTTACGTGTTATTGGAGTTCGGTGCAAATGTACTCTATGTGTGTGTGTGTTTTAGGTGTTATTGAATTTTTGTTCAAATCTCAATTAATATGAATATAAATCTTGCAATTTAGGTTACATAATATATATAAATAAAAAATAAATAAAAAATAAGAAAAATATTCAATTAAAAGTCAATTCTAAATCTTGGTTAATTTTTGACTTACCAAACAAAATATTTGCAATTACAAATAATTTTATATCAATTACTTGATTTTACCAAACAAAGGATTTAGAATTGAATTAGAATATCATAACTTGTAATTCAATTCAATATAATTGCAATTCCAAATCAATTCCAAATTCATTTTACCAAACGCACCATTATAGATTTTCAAAAACAATTTCTTGGCTAAGGGCATCAACAATACCATTGGTTTAACATTCTTTCGAAAATTTGACTCGATTTATAATAAAAATAAACAATTAATTATACATACTTTTCTAAATAAGACATATTATAAATCTTAATAATATTCTTAAAACTCTTTTCATGCTCTGCTCATTGAAATCCCAAAAATTCTTTAGAGCACCCTTATCCCCGCTAGGAAAGGGTGCGATTTTCAGCCGCAATGCGGCGACCGGAGAAGGGCGGCGATGAAAGTGTGTGTGGGCGCGCTGCGGCCGAACTATCCGCTTCGGTAGCGGTTGGACGCCCCACTTCGGCGGCCGCGGAGTGGCGGTGCTGCAGGGAGCATTGTGGGGCGACGACGCAAATGTTATAATTTTTTTAAATAACGCACAAAATTGCAAAAAATAAAAGCTGCAATTGGAGTAATGGTGTGTGTAGGTGTCACGAGAAAAACTGTAGGGGTCACGGGGGGTAGGGGATGAGGTTGGGTGGGGTGGGAGGAAGGGGGTTAGGGGGTAATTTTCCTATAAATATGGCCATGGGGAGAGCATTTTAATACAAAACCAACAACATACTCTCTCACTCCCTGACTCTCTCTTTGAAAAATCAGATTTTTCTTGCAATATGGATCTAAATACCGGATTATTCCTATGGATCCAACGTTTTTAAGCAATTTTCTAGAGCATTGTGTTAGTAAGGGTTGAGATCCCAATAGTCCCCAAAGTTGGAATATGGCGTCATAGAATTCTATTTCTAATCCAGTGACAGGGTCGAATGACAGTCCCGTCGAATTCTAAGCGATCAACGTCGAGGACTACAATGTTGACGAGATGCATACTGAAGACGAGGTACTACCATTTGCTCCGGTGAAAGGGAAGGGGAAGGGGAAATAAAAGAATGACGCTCCCCCAATGCGTGAGGGCGTATAGAAATATGGCCTAGAGAAGACGAAAGTACTGGCGAGATGCTACGACGATGTGTCCGAAGACCCGGTGATTAGCGACGGACAAAGGGTCCGCATTTTTGGGGAGAGGATTGTGAAAAAATACAATGAGTTGAAGTCAACCTGGGCGCTTGACCACGATTACGACCATCTGCGCAAATATTAGGGGCGGATATAGACCTATCTCCAAATTCACTGGCTACGTCAACAACCTGGAGAAAATATGGTCGAGCGGCCATAATTGGGACAATCTTCGGGAACAGACTCACGCTGATTTCTACAATGACGAACATAAACAGTTCAAGTACGAGGACGTGTGGACAATTGTATGGAACCACCACAAATTTTCCAACGTCCCAGAGTCCTCAGCTTACCCGAAAAGAACAAAGCACTCTGCCTCTGGCCACAACTCTAGCAGTGGGACACTGAAGCATTTGATTTGAATGGGATGATGAAGGGGAGATTTGGCACACAGTCGCCGATGCAAGAGACCCGTCCTATGGGTTAGAAAACGGCAAAGAGGAAGGGGAAAAAGCAGGCCAAAATCGATAACGACGATAAAGACCCGTACTCGGATAATATGGCTCATGTGATGTTGATCAAGCAGTACACAAATGTGACATACAAGGACACATCGAAGATAAACGAGTTTCAACTGCGACGATACATGGCCTTGGTCGGCTTACTAGAAAAGAAATTAGGAATTAATAAGTACAATTTTAATTTGTACTTTTTTATTAAGTAATTTTCATTTTTAAGTAATCTAGGTAAGTTTATTTTATGATTAATGTAATCGCAGGAAATTTAATTAAGTAATTTTTGGTTTTTTAGTAACTAATTTTTGTTCTTTATTAAGTATTATTCATTTAACTTGCAAATATCACAATTCAAATAAATATATGAAATCCAAAAAATAATAAAAAATGATGAAATGAAAAAAAATGGAGTTGTGGCTAAATTTTTTGAGGCTGTATTGTGGGTATTGTGGTTGATTTGTGGCTGAATAATGAAAAGTTGACGTGACAGCTAAAAATGGAGTTGTGGCTGGTTTTTTGGGGGTTGGGTTGTGTATGCCCTTATTATTCTTTTCCCAGCCAGCGCTTGCCACTGTCGTAACAGCAACAGAGTCACCGTGACTGCACCTCATTCTTGGTTCCTCTCACTCTCTTCCTTGATCCTTCGGCAAGACGGCCAACGGAGATGAGTCATCGTAGCTAGACAACTACCAAAGCTCCCTGATCCTCCCCCCTGAAGATCGCCGACTATTGTCACCATCGATCGCCACCGCTGAGATAACAAATAATGGAGAGTCGTTGTCGTCATAGCTCTTGATCCCCCGGCGAGCTATAGCAGCCAACAAGCCATCACAGCCGCCGCTCTCTTTTCTCTCACTCTTGGCCCTGGCTTCCTCCTTCATTTTCCTTTTCGGTCAACGAAAGCAACAAATGGATTCCATTTCCGTCTCAACAGATCCACCATTAACGCCGAACACAGCCACCAGTTAACCTCTCTTGGCCCTGACTCACCACGACACACCACACCAACACACGCAGCCAACACACAAACCCCATCATCATTACCATAAAGCTTAAAAAATTATGGGAGACAAATTAAATACCTACTTTATATAACATATATGTCAAATCTACCCACTTTTATAATAATATGTCAAAACTATCAAAATTACCTAAACTACCCCTAACAATCACAATCATCTGACACATCTCACACGCAAAGATTATATACGAAACTTACACAAGGCTAATAAGTGTGTAAATTTTTTGAAAATTCTTTTACATATTTGACTACATCATGAATGTTGGATTACTTTTTGAATTAAATGGATCGAACTTACCCATCAACCACCTATTTATTGCACACACCCTAATAAATCCTAACAAAAACAGCAAGATTATCCCGTCTATTATTGAATCATCCCATCGATGATCACCGATGGGATAATCCAATGAAAAATCTTTGTATTACTCGATAATGAGTTTTCGAAATAAACCAACAATCTTACCGTCATGGTGGACTATCTTGTTCTAATAAATGTTAGGTTTGTATACTGAAAGCATGCTTTAGAGCTATTTTTTATTGTAAAACTTTATTTCCTTTATATATGAAAATGAAGTTATTTTAACACTCGTTTACCTTTTATATTTTGTTATTTATATTATGTGCAAACAAGTCCATTTTCTACATTTCTGACTTTGAATTTTACTTGTTTTTCAATTTTATATGCCAGTTGTTGCCGGTAATAAATTGGATATAGAACTGTTAGTTTTTTCTTGCAGATTATCTGATATACATGACAAGTTTGAATGCATGTTTCTCAATCGTATTTTTTATATTGCCCTATTTATTACACGTTTGTAAACCATGAGTGTTTATCGTGATAGACTAAGACTATATTTTTCTTGTAATTGAACGAGATATTAAATCTGGGATGAGGAATACAAAGAATGGAGGTCGGAGACACGACCACAACACAACGCTCGACGTTGTGTCTCAGAGCTCGTCCCGATGACCCACCCATCAAACAATGATGAGGTTGTGCACCATGGACAGCAGCGGGCATGACGCACCATGCCTACTGTTAGTCAGTGGCGTAGATGGCAGGCAGAGAAAGCGACCGTTGGGCGATAGGGGCTGGGGCACGACGTGTGCTAACATTCCTTGGCAGCCCAGACGTCAGGGGCTCTCGCTACCCTCGATGCCTAGTGGGTTCATCGCACAACAAGTGAGTGCAATGGGCGACTGTAGCACCAGACAGCCCTCGATAAGAATCGACCCAGGCGTACGAGATGTCTAAGTGAGCGACGTATGGCTGGTGGCATTGGGGGCTAAGGTGCACAGCGCCTAGGTGGCTCTCGGAGCCCGGCGTCCATTGTGCCTGACAGCAGACGACCAAGCGTGTGTGGGTGTCGAGCGATCAGACCTGTGATGGGCATAATCGACCCGATGGAGGGCGTCGTCGCTGGCTAGGCGTCGGGTGCGATGGCGCCCACCAGCGCCCAATAGTGCATGATCACCCTTGACAGCAGTACTAGCAGCAAGGGCGCACACAAGGGCACACATACTAGAGCCCAACAACTCCCGACGGGCCCTTGCGCGAGAGTGCACACGCACACCTACAAACTAGCTGCGGCCGCAACGTTTTTGTCCGGCTGTAGAACAAAGGGAGAGAGTGGTAGCGACGATCCAATGGTTCGGGATAGGGTTCAACCCTATCTTGATAATTACGAGATATAATCCGAGTTTGGATTATTTTTCCATGTTTTTCAGATAAATTTATAGTAATTTTCTATTATTTTGGTGATTATCTGAATATTTAGTATATATATGTGATCTTTTGATTGGCTTATCTGCTAATGTCATAATTATTGAAAAACTTTAATTTTGAATGACTAAGCGTTAATTATAATTGTGTTTATCTTTAATGGATATGAATTATATGTGGCCTCCATAAGTTGGTTTAAATATGAAGTAACTGTCTTTGGGCTAGTAATCGGTTATACTGTGTGGCTTGCTTGATCTTTGAATGATGTTAAATTTACATGATTATACTTATAATGATAGCTGTAGAATATTATTAGCGGAGATATGACCACTCTGCTTTAGGCTTATTAAAGCAACGTAATATCCATGGTGCTAGACTAATGGTAAATATATAGGTATAATTTTCCAGTCATGCTACAAGCGTAGTCTTTGTTCTGTTAAGTTATGCGGTTAGAAAACCTATTTAATTTGGATAAGTAATTGATATTGTGTGGTTCTAATTAATATGTTTGTCTGATGCATTTAATTGTTTGAGATTTATCAATTATTTGTATCAAGCATGTTATGTGACAAAATGTTCATTTTATTCTCAACCTGTCAATATGTCGTTTCATCTGTTTGCTTTGATTTTCAAAGAAAACAAACTTGGCAGAAATAATTATATTGAATGGAAAAGAAATCTGGATATTTTCCTAATTATTGAAGATATTAAGTTTGTTATTGAGCAAGCCTACTACTAATGCCTCGAATGCGGTTAAGGAAACTTATAAAAAGTGGCGGAAGGCTAATGAGATAGCACGATGTTACATTTTGGCATTTATGTAAAATATATTCCAACATCGGTATTATGCCTTGGGAACTGCTGTCGAGATGATGTTGAACCTGAATAACCTGTTTGGGACACAAAATCGGGCTACCAAGTCGTTAACAATACATAATATCATGAATATGACCATGATAGAAGAAATATATGTGTAGGACCATATCATCAAGATGATGGACTATCTCAATGAGATAGAGATATTAAGAGGGACGATTGATGCGACCTCCAAGGTTGATGTTATTCTTCAAAGTCTGCCAAGAAATTTTTAGTAGTTTCGGCTGAACTATGATATAAAAAATAAGGATTATACTCTTCCGGAATTGTTTACTAAGCTGCAATAGGCGGATGGTCTGATGGCACAAAGTCATGAGGCCTTGATAGTTGCAAACCTATCTAGCCCGCCTCAAAAGGGAAATTAGGGTAAGAAGAAAGGTAAGGGGCTGCCTAGTCAAGCGCAAGGGGCAATGAATGGGAAGAATGTCAACAACAAGAAGAAGCAAATGGGAAAATGCTTCAAGTGTAGTGAGAAAGGACATTAGAAGAGTGAATGTCTGATAAGTGTGATTTGTTGCTAGTATAGGGGTCGATTTGAGCCATACGTGAACACAATATCTACACTAATTACGTGAATATTTGCAGAAAATAGGAAGAAACATGAGCAAGGGTGGAAATGGGAAGGAAATGGTGGAATTGGCTAAGAAGTGCAACAAAGAAGGCAAAAGTAGCAGAAAAAACAAGTTACGCATACAAACTGCCCAGAATGATTCAAACTGCCCAGTCTAAAGGTCGAGCCGGGGCAGCACTGACAGAACAAACTGGTCTCGGGCGGAAAATCATGATGTGACACCACCAGCTGCGTGGAGGGGCAATTATGTCCGACCTAGAAGACTTGAAAAGGAAAACTTAGCTGAGCCAAGGTAGGTTCAACCGCAATATACAAGAGGAAGGAGGAGAGAGAAAATGAGGCTACACACCAAATCACTCCATCTTAGCTCTTACCTACTCACCTTGGAACAAGTTTCAAAATGAAGACCAACTGTTCTGCCAGTATGGGATAGGGCAGAGGATAACACCAACTATGATTTGTTGATTTTTATGAAGTTTGCTACTGTTTTAATCCTTGTTTTTTGTTGGAAACCCTTAGCTACATTCTTGAGTTTAAGGATCCTTTTGGTTGAAGCTATTGTTGTTGAAACTTGGAGATTTG
>JAYDZE010249514.1:0-19816 GCA_034509125.1 Monilaria moniliformis
TGAAATTTTGGGGCTGGGTTAGTGGTGTTGGGGCTGAAAAATAAAAAGCTGACGTGGCGGACCAAAATTGGGTTGTGCCTGTTTTGGGGCTGGAATTTTGGGGCTGGGTTAAGGATGGCCTAAGAACCTCATAGACGGTTTGTATCGGTCACCACTTTGGTTAATTTCGTCATAAAAATAAATGAGAAAAAAAATTAATAATATATATAAATACAGATTGAATAAGAACCAAACTGCAATTTACAGTTAGATATATAGTTACAGACAATTGGTGTGATGTCAGAGCAGATGCTTAGACGTGAAACAAGTACTGTCTAAGACTGGATCAGGTGATATAGTCGATAATTTTAAATTAAATCATGCTAACTATTGCTTTTGATAGGGACGTCTCATTTGATAATTAATTGGTGCAGAAGTCGTTTTATTACTAATATTCTAAAGTAGGATAATCTTCTTTAAACCCAATAAAAAGTAGAAGAAAAATATTAAATAATTTATATTAAAAGTAGAAGAGAAAGTGAAAAACTGGTCATTGCAACATAAAGATAGCATTTTCCATCGCATAAATTGTCTCATGAGTGTATCTTCAAAGAAATCTCCAGTTACTTTGTAACCTGTGAGGGCCATAAATATGCAAGCATCAATACAAGTATGAAAAGGGGTTCAACTTTTAATTGGACATGCGCACGAGCAACAAATAAAGTTTACAAATAAAGTTTTTTCTCTTATGATCGTGAGTGCATGAGTGTGGTGAGTGTAGTCGATAGGACAATTTTTTCGTAGAACAACACAACGTTATAAACTGAACTGAATATGCTAAACGGATTGGATATGTACGAAAAAAAGTTAAAAAAAATATAAGGGTCAAATTTTAAAAACATTATTGAATATACCGTGTTTGGTTTAGATATTCATGAAAAATACAAAAAATGCAAAAACAAGGGTCAAACCCTAAAAATACAATAATTGGATGGCGTTCGTGATTTCAACAAATAATATCGTCGCCCACGACCACCGAGAGCGACGGGTCACGCGAGAGCAATGCGGCGACGTCGTCGTCCTCCAGAGAAGAATTCGTCGACGAACTGCAGTCGTGATCGTGGCCCGCTAGCCCATCCTCGTGATAGTGGCCAGCTATTGTGGCCGACACTCGTGATCGTGGCCCACGGTAATGATCGCGGCCCGCTACCGTGGTTCATGAATGTGATCGCGACCCATTACTATGGCACATGATCATGATCATTGGCCGCTTTCTTCGTGGTGCCCTTACATCCGCGAAAAAACACTAAAATACAGATTCGAAATAAAAGAATATAAGGACTGAATCTATAAACTTTTTAATGGTACGCTTGGTTAAGAAATCTTCATACCAAGCGTTCCATTAAAAATCATATAGATCGTTCTTTATATTCTTTTATTTCAGATCTAAAATTTCCTACCTTCGTCGCCATTTCGGCAAGGTGCAATGTAAGAGCACCTCCAAAAAAGGCGGCCAATTTAGGACACGGAAAAATCGTTGAGAGTACTGAGTGAATTTATAGAGAGTGTTAGGTGCTGCACGAATTAGGGTTGAAATTTGGCCACGCTGGCATGAGGTGCCACGTGAATTAGGATTCATAGTTGACCGAATTATATGGATACCATATTTGGCCACGAACTTTTCTAAAAACTATATATATAAAAAACAACATTTGGCTACGACCGCATTACATACACTATTATTTCTTTTTTTTATAATGAGCCTACTCTTCTTCTCGCTTCTCATAGGCAACGTGCAAGTAATGCTTGTAACTAACGCTCTATATCATGGTCTTAATATAATTTGCATCAGAATATGATAAAGAGATAATTATGAAAGATAGTCACTTTGTTATAGTCACTTCTGGATGCAATATGCCAGCGTTTGGTTTAATCTCTAAACACCAACATAGTACGCGAAGGCAACCCGGTTAACAAGATGCTCTGAATAATCCGAGGCCAGCTCAAGAGCTCGACGACGGGTGGTGGGCGTTCCGGGTTCTACAATTCCATCACACTCAAGCTTGGTGAATTCTGCGGCGGGGAACTGCTAATGCTAATATGGGGTCTCATGAGCTCCTCACACCTCAGACCCCCGGCCTCAACGCGAACCGTGAAGTGCATCACAGAAGTGGAAGCCTTCGCCCGCCATGCAGACAACCTCAAATTCTTCACGAACCAATTCAAGAGGCTGTGCAGCAAGAAGCTGAAGCTGCACTCTCACCAGTGGAGGATTTGGGGAGTCTGCATCGTGCATGCAGCTTGGAGACGACATAGGAGAAGAAAGCTGGCTGACGAGCTGATGAGGCATGAGAGTGTGCAGTATCTGCAAGAAGTAGAGGATGAAGAAGACGATGATGCTGCCTCTGATTGCTTCCACAGAGAGCAAGGCACTAACGACTGCTCTATTAGCTAGAAGATTTGCTGCAAAGACCAAGAGAGGGAGTAGCCAAAGGCTTAGGCTTGCTCAGGCTGATGAATCCACCTCCCAAATTCCAAAGCTCTTTAAGCCTGATGAAGTGATGAGCCTAGTTTCTAACAACAACATTTTAGGTAATTCATACCAAGTTTCATTGAATATACCAGTAGTACAAATATGATATTATCTGTGTAAACAAATAGTAATAGCACTAGAATAGATTATGAACCTTGATAGAAGATATTAGGGAGAGAAAAGGCCCACCAAAATTTTTGATCAGTTCTTATTGAACGATATTATGATTGTATGTGTATCTGAAATATACAGAACTTGAAATTTAAACCACATACCGCTTCTAGAAGTCAAAATCCTGAAGAATCCATAAGCATATGGTTCTTTATGACTAAACTGAGAAAATCAATGGCTGCAAATTTATGAGTTCAAATTTACAGCAGAGATTTACAAAAATGGGATTTGTGATTAGCTTTACTAACATGGTGCTATGAACCGTGTAAGTTGCACACGCCAAGACACAGTTGTAGCATTCACGTAACTTGCACGAAACCAGCGTCAAGTATTCACATGATGGCGCACTTCTCTTTCAATTTGGACTCCTGCTTAGATGAGGAAGGCGTGTGTTTCCCGCTGTTGTGTAAAATCTGCAATGATGTTGAGGTTAGAATAATACTTAGGGAACAGCATACAAATAGCATAATGGTCAAAAGTTTAGAGGAAATGCTACAAAAGCCAGAGCACATAAAAGAACCAGAAAGGTGCATATTATAATTCCAACTTAGTTCAAAGAGTACAGAGAAAACAGGTTCAAAAGTTATGACCTCATATTCTTGAATCATTATTATCACTTGAAAAATGACAACCTTACTTGGCCCCAAACTTACTATATATCAAACAGATTCTGTTCTGCAATCCGGCAATAGAATTTTAACATTTCCTCTTCACCTACACAACTCCCAGGTTTCAGAGTCGAACAAGGCCTCCAGATTGTTTTCTTACATCCGAAAAGCACATGGATTTCTCCATGGAAAAGTGATAAAAGTAAACTTCTAGGATTTTAATACTCCACCAGCCTAGTGGAACAACAAACTCTTCTCTTGAATCCCCTATTAAGTTAGACTAATGATACAATCTACATGCATGCTAGTTACCTGCATGTTTAAATAAAATTATTAGACGAGAATTGGCCTTTGCAACTCTGGATTTCCAATTTCGCTTCTAATTAAACTGCAAATGCCAGGTTCAACTCCTATGCTGATACACCTCCTCTAATGGTGTATAGGCGCGGTGGTCGTAGTGGGCTATGGCAACGAAAACTTTGCGCTGAGCTTGTAAGACTGGAAGATAGTTGCGACGCGTTAATTGCTCTTGTGGAAGTGGAGCAGCAGTTACCAAAAGTGGCGTAGGTTACAGAAGTTATGCTTGAGAGTTACAAAATTAATGTGTGGAGCGGAGGAATAGTGCTTAATAATCATTATTGCTGATATTATTATTATAATAATTGTAATAGATTAGTATAAAAGTCATATGGATGTAACAGGGTGGGGCATACTGTTGAGTCTTCTTTGAGCCAAGGCCTTCTAATCGAAGGAGTTATCAATTATATTTTTGTTGCATCAGAGATTGTAATTTTCTCTGCTTCCTTGCTTCTTAACATATGCTGAGGGTACCTCATGGAACGAAATGTTAGAAGAGGACGATAGAGTACATATTTCTGGAAAATAATTCTTGTGACAACATCATCCAATTTGGGTCCGGAAAAATGTTGCAATATAAGGTGGAAACATGTCAAGTATTTGAAACTCCACTGGGTAGGGATGAATGTTATTTCCCGAGTATGAGGAATTCTCATGTTAATATGACTACATTACCAGATGTTTCTATGTAATTGCACCTTCAATTATGTGTGAGTCTCTGGATGTGGTGTCTAAGTATAATCTTCAATTTATGTAAGGGGGTTTGATTGATCAACAGGAAATATACTCCCAAATTATGTTTGTGTCTTTTGAAAGACACTTAAATGGTTCTGAGGGTATTGTTGAGCTTAATAAGCAAGTTCATGTTTTGTCTTGGTCCTTGTTTATTTATTACAGTTCAATGAGAAATAAAATTCCTATGTTGTCCTAAATTGTAACAAACATACGTCATCGAAGGAAGACAGGAATGGATCACAGAGACACTCCAAAGATGCTGTTATCTATCCGAGCACTTAAAACAAGTAATTCACCTAAAGTAACAGATCGAGGAGCCTCTTGGCCCTATTAAGATTTCATCCAGATCCATGCCACTTTTATTTGGTTTCTGATTTTCAGGAACTTTGTCTAGTCGGAAAAGCTAAGCTAGGGCAATCAAATCATATTCATAAAACAAGACAAGGGCTCCCATGTTTGGCTTGTAAAGACATTATAAAGTGAAAATAATTTCTATACCACTTTCTCCTAATGGATCACCTAAACTTTGATTAAAAAAATGGCTGCAAGTATCGACAGGACAAAAACCATAGAAGAAATGTCGGAGCAAACTTCTCCATTCTTCACAAAATGTTTTTTGAGTTACAACTCACACACGTTCCCGAGATGACTCGAACCCTCGATCTATTGGTTGGAGGAAAGCGTCTTACAACTAAGTTGTGCTTCGTCGTCAGTTCTTCGCTAAATGTTAATATTATAATGAGACTGAACAAATTCTCCAGGCATGAACCAAGAAGCATATATAATGAAGAATTTCTTACTTTTCTGTCAGTATCTCCTCTTTTCTATCAACCATTCGAAGTGTAAAACAATGCTCCATATTGATTGAATGGTGACTAGTTTAGAAAGCCTCAACTTAGACATGCTAATATGAAATCAAGTACATAGCAAGTTGGATAGTGATGCTGTGAAGCATCTAATCCGTTGATTATGATTCACAAAATACCATAAAAGAACACAAACCCTAGCTTTTCATTTATCAAAATCCAACTGCAGAATACATAAAGAAATATCTATATAGACTAACTAAAGAAGCCAAGCCCGTAAACAGAAACAAAAGACATAAATAACCCTAAACTGAAACTAATCATCTTTTGGATAGGGTTATGAGTTCAGCAAAGTTCCATACAAATCAAACTATCAACCTGGCAGATCCTTAAGTTGGCCATTGGCATCACAGCCATCACTCAGAGATTGGGAAACAGATGATAGATGGCAGTTAATAGTCATTATGACCCCTTTCATTAAGAAAGTTCATACCAACCTAAATAAGCATTAAACGTTCTGGTTTTTCACCCATTATTATCCATATCACAGATTCATATCCAATAAAAGGAAGTATTTGGTACAGAGTAGAATCTTCAGACATCAAACTGTGCAAACTATGGTTACTAAGGACTTGTGCAATATTATCGCACAACAACATACGTTTAACAAACCATGAACCACTAATTAGCTATTATTTCAACAAAACTTCAGAGAATTAACATCCAGATATGGAGGAACATTTCCAGAAAATATGAGAATAATGTACAGCACATAGATTGCTTCAAAACAACTACCTGGGGACCCGTGATCAGCCCTGAACCACTAGCAACAGTTGGGTGTACTGATTGCTGAGGTTGCTGTTGCTCAAATTCCTGTTGTTGAAGAGCTATAGCCAATTGCAAATCAGAACTGCCAAAAACAAAGCATAAAGTCATTGATTTCAAACAACTTCAGGTTGCTAAATACCAAAATAGAATAATGAGATGATGCATATGAGCCAAAGATACCTACAGAAAAACATCACAAAACTCCCATCAAGTTGAAGGAAAATATACTAAGTAATGACATGACAGCACATGTAGTTTCGAACGGTAACTACATTATTTACCAACAGATAATCTGCAGACAATTTTTTTCAGGAATGAACACCCACAAAGATATTCATGTCAAAGCTAATCAGAAATAGATGTGATAGCATGCGTGCATAAGTTAATTAATTAGATTATGGTATAATAATTACGTTCTATTATTATTGTTATTATTATTATTAGTTGCTGGAATCTTGTTAATAGGCGAAGCCCGATTTGCATGTGATAGCAATCACCCGTGGCTTGTGAGTGCAGAAGACTTATCTTTAGTTAGTTATTGGTATTGTTAGGTTTCATATTTCAAGTAGGAGTCTTTTGTTTTGTAAGTTTATCCTTTTGTTAAGTTTATCTTTTGTTAAGTATTTTGAAACAACACTCTTGTAGGGCTTCTTTTGAGGAGAGTTTATTTCAGTTTTATCGTTTCTTCTTCACACAAACCACCTTAACTCTATCAATTGGTGAGGTGAGTGTGGAATTCAAGATGATGTTGACGAACCGAGTGGAAGATTTAGAGGAGGTTGAAGATTTGCAGGGCACTATCGCAGAGATTCAAGCAAAGCAGGCAGTGCTCAACGCCAAGCTTTGTGCCATATTGATAGAGATAGGAGGCAGAGCAGTTTGAGGCAGTTTCCGGCAATGCAGAGAGGGCCGGTAGTTATTTTCAATACTTTATCCCCATGTTTAGTGATAGTTTAGGGTAGTTTAATGGTAGTTATTTCCAGCTTTTATATAATGGTTCCTTGGAGGTTAGAAAGGATTATCTATGAAAAATGTTGTAGTATTTCCAGCAACGGCTGTGAAGGGACAAAGGTGAGGACTCCTTTTGTATTTGCATTTTAATTCACAATTTCTAGTGTCACATATCATATTCTACATAGTAGCTTGGTTTCCTATTATCCATCTTCTGTGTTACAACAAGATATTGCCTTTACTTCTAACAAATTGGTGCGGTGAACGATGGTGAATACACAGAATACAGAAACTCGGTTAGAAGGTTCAGAGAAGGCGACGGATGTTGGAAGACCTTCAACTGCAAATGCGTGCTGAACAATTGCAAATGCGTGAGGAGATTCACAATATTTTGACATTATTTCAACATCATCATAATACAACCAATGCAGCATCAACATCAGCCTCACCTTCCACCAATCTCCATGCAGAGGGATCAAGAGCTAATCATCATACAGAAGTGATGCGAGCAACGTTGCAAGATCAGACTATCCACCTTATGCGAATCAGCCGTTTATTCTCCAACCGACTATTGAGTTACCCTCTTTTGATGAAACGGATGCGACTGGATGGCTCGCCCGTGCCACCCAATATTTTCTGTAAATCGCACACCTTTCGAACATCGAGTTGAACGTGGAATCGAAGCCATGGAGAACATACGAAATCAAGAATCAAGGATTGAAGGTTCGGAGAGGGCGACGCATGAAAGATTTAAAGCGCTCGAGAAGTTTTCAATCCTTGTCAAACGCTACGATGTCAAGGAACTTCCTGCCTCTCAGGTCATGGAGAAGTTTTCGCTACTTGCAAAACACTATGGTGTCGAGGTGCTTCCAACCCCTCCGGTGCACGTGGAACCCACACATACAGGCAAGGCGACATTGACGTTCGAAGAGGTTGAGGAGGATGACGTTGTTGATGCGATTGATGGAAATGATCAGGATGAATGGGAATCTGAATCCCAAATAGTTTTTTTTCCAAATTGAAGCAACGCAATTGCACAAAGAAAAAAAAATTGGGGTACAAACAAGTGAGGTACAACGTTTGTTTGTCCATGAGTTTGGACGTAATCTATAGTTCTTCTATGCGTCTCCGGTCCGTAAACGGGAGTATAAGCCGCCACCAATCCAAGTCGAGTATTTAGCCTTCAACTCCAGCCTTGAGGGCAAGGTTGTTTCGACAAATGGAGTATTGATAGATAGGAGGCAGAGCAGTTTGGGCAGTTTCTGGCAATGCAGAGAGGGCTGGTAGTTATTTTCTATACTTTATCCCCATGTTTAGTGGTAGTTTAGGGTAGTTTAATGGTAGTTATTTCCAGCTTTTATTTAATAGTTCCTTGGAGGTTAAAAAGGATTATCTATGAAAAATGTTGTAGTATTTCCAGCAAGGGCTGTGAAGGTATAATATTCTACATAGTAGCTTGGTTTTCAATTATCCATCTTCTCTGTTACAACAAGATATCGCCTTTACTTCTAACACATATTGAGAAATTTTTCAAAAATAGAATAAGACTAATTTTGGTGGATGGACCAAAATGAAAAAATAGAACTATTTTTAGTGGACGGAAGGAGTGTTATATTTCTAGTGATGTATAACAGTCAGAATCATTTCATGAGTTCCTATCAGTGAACTGAACAAGATAAGGATTCAGCTGCCAATGGGTTAGAAAAATTACTTGATATTGGAATTTGATTGAGCTACACTATCAATGCCAGCTATATAGTCCTGCAAAACAAAGTTGAGGCTTAGTTTAGTAGTCATGCATTTCATATACCAAAAATCCGGAAACGGAGAACTACATACAGCCGTACTGGACATGGCATTCTGCTCGTCCCAGGTCACGTTGGAATGATCATCCATCTTGAAGTCCTTAAAGTTTCCCATCACGTACACAGTATCACCATTCACCTAGTCGAAGGAGAGAATTTACAAGATATAAAACACAAAATATTACTCCATTATTCTAAAGTAGATCTAAAAACTAAAAGATGTTCTCTATACAAGAATGAAGCACATTCAATAACCAAAGTATATTTATGTACGTTTTTGAATATATTTCTCGAGACTACATTAAACATTAAATTAGAGAGAGAGGGAGGGAGAAAAAGAAAAAACAGAAAACACAAAAAACAAAAAACCATATCCACCTAGAAGAGTCTACACTTTATCTTAGCAGCCTCTAGTTGTAATCTATCATGGAAGTTGATACGGAGGGAAAGGCAGAAGCACCGAATGCACGCGATAAGATATAGGTGTAGAAAACATATCACCTTGAAAGATGGCAGAAACGAGAAAAGAGAAGAACGAACAAAACAAAAGATAATCTCCTCTGAGAAAGGCCACAACAACCGCTGAACTTAATACTTTAGGGCAACTCCTAAACATACTAAATAACTAATAAAGAATAATTAATACTAATAATAATAACTCAGGATGATATCTATCAACTACTCCGCTGTCGAAACAGCCTTTAGGGCAAGGCTGGAGTTGAATCGACCAAGGGGGGTCATACTCAAATTTGCCGACATAAGGCGGGGAACAGAACCACAGAATACCAACGTATGCAGGAATGGAAACACTTTCACGCTACATGTAGTGGTAACCCCATAGTCGTGAAGTTGTCTGACAAACTATAAAAATAGTGGGGGAGGTATCACGTATGTGGGGTGGAGGGCAGTAGAGAAGATCGCGTATGTGGGATGGAGGGCAGCAGAGGGGTTGTGGCGGTGGTGACGGAGTAGCGGACTGGATTGCGCTGTAACTAACTGTTGCTGTGGTAGGGGCAGTGGCATAGGGGCAGCCGACAACTTAAGAGTTGTCGCAAACTGTGATTGTTAGTGACAAGAAGCGAAGAAAAATGTTTCTAATTGAAATTGAAAAATGTAAATAAAAAGATAGCTCCTTCAAAAAAAAAAAGGGCCTTTTTCTTCAAGGAAAGCCCCCGACAAACCCGTTCAACACAAAATACCCCCTTCAAACCTCCAAGAACTATTAATAGACCTCCTACATGCAACAATAACAAAGGAATTCAATGAAAATTATAATAATAAAAATTGCATTAGGTCCACTCTCCGCTACCAAGTAACAGTTGCTTCTTAGTTATCCTCCACTAACTCCACTATCAAGTAACAGCAATCCCTTGATTATCATCGGTTAGAGCTAACTGCATGATGCGTATCAATTGCAACATCATCGAAACAACCTTGTCCTCAAGGTTGCAGTCGAAATAGACCATGAAAGAATCGATGGCCACTCATACTCACGCTTGAGGACGTGAATCTATTGGCATGGCTGATTCTCTTGCTAGTTCTCCGGCTGATTCAAAGGAGCAGATAACAGAAACAAGGAAAAAGGAAATCCCGTGGCAAACGGCCACCACTAGCGGAAAATCCTTGTGGTGATAGGAACTACCACCGGTGCAGGAACCACCACAATCATGGACGCGACAAGAGCAGTGGATGCCGCCATGGAAGCAGGAGGCGGGGGTGGGGGTGCTGCATCGGATAGCACTTTCAGTCGAAATTGGGCCGAGCCAACGTTTGTTGCAAAGCCAATTACATGGCTGGTGCATTTTCCCCCACTTCCCGGTTATGGTAGGGGGAACTCTCATGGGATTCAACTTCACGCGAATTGGTTAAAAGTTGTCGAAGTTCCGTGAATTGAGTCTGCTGGTAATCTTCCATAGTGCCAAGTCGAATGTTGAGTTCTTCTGTCGTTCTCTCTAACGCCTCGACACGAGCATCGAAACTTCGTGTCACCACCATTTTTTAAGCATGTTTAGCGCACCAATTTGTTTTAGACAAGAAGCGAAGAAGAATGTTTCTAATGGAAATTGGAAAATTTTAAATAAAAAGATAGCTCCAAGGAAGGCCCTCTTTCCTTCACGAAAAGCCCTGAGCAAAAACGTCCAATACAAAATACATCAATCAATAGTCCCCTTCAAACCTCCAAGGAGTATTCCTACATGCAATGGATAAAGGAATTCAGTGATAATTATAATAATAAAAACTACATTAGTTCCACTCTCCAATACCAAGTAATTGCTGCCCCCTTGGTTATCCTCCACTAACTTCACTGCCAAGTAACCGCTATCCCTTGATTATCCTCCACTAACTGCATAATCTGTATCAATGTCATTTTCTAAAATTACTGCCATAAGTTGATAATAATCCTTGTTATATCTATGCTCTTCCCATCAGTACCATATATTGTGTCATACAACTGTTGTTGTAATTGATATTCTGTCTACTGAAGTTGAGACAGTTACATCTAAAACATGTCCTTGTAACAAATTTCAATACATTCTGGAGAACTCATAGAAGAGCACTAAAACGTTTATCTAATTTCCAAAACTGCATGAAGTATTAAAATCAAGAGTGCTTCCTAGTCACACCCATGATGCTAAAATTAGCAAGATGGAATAGTCACTTTATTCCACCAACAGATTATCTTCTTAGGGATCTTTGATTGGCCAAGCACAATAGTCATTTACATGCTTTTGTCTTATCCACTGAAATGAGATCATCAACTGTAAAATTAAATAAAATAAACACCAGACTAGAGTGACAGAGTCTTACCTCATTAAGTTTTTCCCATACTAAATCTGGCTGATTTATGTAGCCTTGGTCTGTTGCCAAAATATACAAGTCACCTTCATACTGCAAACAACCAAATATTAGCTTCAAAGCCAGCACCAAAATAGCAAGACTAATTGTTACTATTCTAAACCAAAAAGAGAAAAGTGGTAAAAAAATAAGCAAAAAGGAACAAACTTAAACGACATATTCTAAACCTCAAGAGAAAGTGAAAAAAAAAATGAAGCAGTCATTTTCTGATGTCTTATTGAACTCTAAAAAGAACAGCATAGAATTTTCATATAATGCGCTACTTTGACCAGTCATACTTACTAAAAGCGTCAGAAGTCTGAAGTCATGTATATGCAAATACATTTACCAGATGATGCATTCACTGGGGTCAATGCATGAAACGGTGATCCCTTATCTTAATACAAAATGTTCATGTATATAGTAAATTTTCATCCAATGGAAATTGGCTAAAAAAGACAAACCAACCACATTTTGTCTTCGGTGAGTTTTCAATGCAAGTGAGAAATATCGGTAAGTAGACAAATAAGCTACTCCTAACTCCTAAGAGATGCCAGTATGATTGCCAATAGAAAAACATATATACTGTAGGCATACATTACATACTAACCTTAAACATAGTGTTGAAATGATTATTTCTGAAAAACACACAAAGCTCACGTTCCTTCACTTTATCTAGTAAGCAAAATAGGCTGCAAAGACAACCAACACTCGAATCCTTCTGAATCCAGAAAAGCCAATAAACAACCACACAGCAGAATTTCATAAAAGTTACCCATAAATAGTCAACTGACTAGCACTGTTCTTCATGAAGTTCCTGATTAATTCTCCTAATAAAAATCAATAAGGTAAATAAAACTCATTAGCAAGAATGTACTGCACATGAAAACAAATATATATAGTAACAAGGAAGAGGCTAGCTTTATTCTCAATGGAAACAATTATAAGAATTAATCAATAAGAAAATAACTGTCATTCACTCAGAGACTTAACCTTGTGTAATAGATAGTCTCTCTGTAGAGTCACCATCATTAACACAACCTCTATCCACTTGTTGGGCAAGGACCATCTCACCCTCATAAATGGGCTCTTGATTTTGACATACTGCAGTTCCTGATTCCATTATACACTCTTCCCCTTCATATATGGGTTCACTGACATCAATACTTGAATTGGCGACAGGACTATCAGTGTTATGTACTGGGCCACTTGATGAACTTAAATCTGCAGAAGCAGTCAACAAGCTTGGTGAATCTCCAGCTTTACAATCATTTGTGTGATTACTTAGTTCATCCAGGTCAGAAGTGGAAGTTAATTTATTTTCAACATGTTCACTATTCCTGGGTTCATCAAGACAGTGACTAAAAGATGAAGGAACTTCTTCTAAAGAGAGAGGTTCATCAACATGTTCACTATTCCTGAGTTCATCAACTGCACTTTCCGAAGATCTTTTAGATTCATCAACATGTAAACAATTGTCTTCTTGATCAGCCTTTGGGAGTGAACAAGCTTCATGGTTGACTTTTCCAGGAATTGTTTTATCATTACTGAGATTAATCAAATTATCGCTGTCATCAGATATTAATGCCCCAGCCTTTACAGCTTCACCAGAAACATGATCTTCCACTGGTTCTGAACATATCAACACTTCAGACTTCTCCATATGTGCAGTATCAGTGTCTATAACTACATCAGCTGCTGCTGATCTAAGCATTTCAGCCTCTGATAACTTCAAAACTCTCAAGACTTCTCCTTCTTCTTCCATGTCTCCCTTTTTCACACTTTGGGGTGAATCAGTGAAGGATTGACTTCTTGAAAGACTAGGAGAAGGAACTCCAAGAACTGCAGTTGTCGCAGCCACAAAATCTACACTATCTTCTTCTAAATTCTCATTCTGTTCACACTCCATAGCTTGTGTTTCTAATGAAACAAGCTCACCCATGAGAGAGTTATATGATTTTGAGCCAATAGCATCAGCAGTTTCAAATTCCTGAAACACAGAAACAATTCAACATCATAAGTAGATGATCTTGAGATATATAGAAGATTGGTTAGAAAGTTGATTTATCTTAGGGTGACACATCCCGATATTGCTTATCCTTATGTGTGGTGAGAAAAGTATATGTCATTACTAGCTTTTGATCACTCAAGGGTGGTAGAGCAGATTCTGTGCTACTTAAAGGGAGCACCTGGCATGGAATCCCGTGTAGTAACCATGGTCTTAATAAGATTAATTTCATGTACTTAAAGGCCTATAGGGAGCACCTGTCGTGGAATCGTTTATAGTGAACGTGGTCATTATAAGATTGGATGTTTCTTAGATGCTGATTGGGTAGGGTCAAATGAATATCGAAGATCCATTTCATAATATTGTCTTTTTTTGGAGGTAAATTGATTTTGTGGAAAAGCAAGAAAATAAAATGTGATTTCGTGCTCAAGAGCAAAGTAAGAAAAGCAAGCTATGACCAAATCTGAGCAAGATAGTAAGATACATCAATTTCTCAGTGAAGTGAGTTTGAAATTCATAAGCTAAGTTGTAGTGTGATAATCAGATTGTACTTCAAAATGCATCTAACCCGATCTTTCATAAGCAAAGAAAACATATTGAGGTTGATCAATAGTTTGTTCACAAGAAGGTTCAACAATGAATGATTTCTAGTGAGGGTCAATTGGGAGACATTTTCACGAATGCTCCCAATGGGGTTAGGGCTGATTATCTATTATCCTTGTAACAAGCTAGGGATGATTAATATCCAGGCTCCTAGGTTGAGAGGGACTGTAAGAATTATACATATGGTAAATTTGTTTTGGGCTTTATATCCCATCACAAAATTAGCATTTCTAAAATCATATATCAATCTAAAAGTGTGGATGTCTGCATGTGATAAAGAGAGAAGCATTCAATACACATATGTTCTCTAATTCTCAAATAAACTTCACTGTCTTGAGGCACCCTCTCACTAATACTTTGGTTATACGTCATTTAGGGCACTACTAGATTGAATCCCACTAATTTACTATGGCATGATCAAAAACACAAATTCCATAAACACAGTGCCCAAAATAAAAACATCAGAAACTGAAATTTCTTGCAGTGGTAAGGCAAAATTTTGAAACCTGTGGATCAACAATCCATCCATGGTAAAGTGGGATATCCAGTAAATCAAATATTGCACATTCTGGAGTGAACTCAAAATCATCGATTCTGAAATTTTCAGATATACATTATCAGAATATATCTTGTAACATACAATCATATATTAGTAGTTTTAACGTTTGAGATCTGAAAAATGAAACCAGAAATCTATTAACAAGAAACCTAGTCTACCTTCTGAATTTTATATTCACATCAATGCCAGTTGTGAGTTTAGGAAGTAAATCAATAGCATCTGCAATATTCTGCTGATTCTTAACATAGCCAGCATCTTTGTTCTGTCACAACATTAACAAACTCAAGTTAGTTGAGATCAAAACAGTTTGGTAGAAAGATGGAAACATATGCAAAGGAAGATCATTTTGTATGACTAATGCAAAGTAATGAAAAAGGAGTGGACAAGAAAGCAATTACATCAATTTTATTGTTCGAACCAATCAACCGGTCGGCAACCAGAGAAAGCAATTTATCCTGTGAAACCTCTGGCGTATCCAGACTCAAACTCAAACTGTTCTTTAGGGAGAGAACATTACCTATTACAAACAGCAATTAAGTTAGTAGGGGAGAAATTGCAGTCAAGCAAGGTGACAATTGCATAAAAATCAGAATGCTCGTTATGATGGCATCAGTACTTCTGTTTGAATAACCAGAATCATACAGCATATATCACTATTAAATGTAAATACAAAAACTCAGCCAATATGAAATTGTCAATCTGCATAAATGCTAGAAGTCTGCAAGAAACTCAATGCAGATTCAGATCACTGAACACATAGCTGCAATAAATCGAATTTGTTTCCTCTATATGCCCTAAAGAATTTCACTACACGTAATCGATAAAGCAATGACTTGAAATTGTTACTGATATTCTTTATCTCTCTTTCTCCAACGTGATATTGAAGAGCAATATCTACACTAGAAGCATTCCATTGCTCAAAAAACTCTTCAGTCTCTGTTAATTTTGCTCGCGTCATTCACATTATATCACAAATTAATTCAACCATCTCAGATTCGTCTATTTTCACCGTAAATATTCAATTTCTTCAAGGAAGATCACCAAAAAAGTAGATAGTTTTGGCAGCATTGATCAAGATATGCATAAGCATCAATAAACAAAGCCCTAGATAGAGAAAGAAGGGGCCTACATATAGAGAGGAGAGGGCAGGGGCCATTATTGTTTTGGAGAATGATGGGAGTTGTTCGGTCGAAGAACTCAATCACTTTGGTCTTGTACACAATCTCCTCCAGCGTGGTCTGCGGCGGCGTGCCGGAGGTCGAAGGCGGCAATGTAGAAGAAGAATCCATCTGTAAATGCTTCCGAAACTTGAAGAGGTCAAATCACGATACACACTGAAGAGTTGTAACCTTTTGTGTGAAAAAAAAAAAACAAATGTCGAATTGCAGGAGAAATAGAGGTTGCTCTACTCTCGGGTCTCGGCTCGGGAATCTAAAATAGAAACAAAGGGTGTAAACTAGCTGGTCACTAATTTAGATAGTCAAAAATATTAGTTGGTCACTAATTTTTTATTAATAATATATAGTTAAGTTTGAAGTAAATAAATTAAAAATGTTCTTCGTTTAAGTCAAATTTATTTATCTCTCAATTTCTCTTATCTCTCTCTTCAATATTATTATGCTGCCGCTAGAGCCGAGCGCAGCAATACGGTGCCATCAGAATCCTCTTTTTAATCCACTCTGACAATGAGATTTCGATCAGCTTTACCATTGAAATCCTCTTTTAACACTTATGATTTCTAAATTTGGTATGTGTTTTCGAGACTTTGGTAAGCGTGGTTTAAATATCCATATTCAAACCATGCGTACCAAAGCCAGGGGCGTAAAGCGAAGGTTGAACGCGCGAGACTTTGGCACGCATGATTTGAATATAGAAATTCAAACCACGCTTACCAAAGCCTCGTATGCAAAGCCAAGCATTGAAGCGCAATGCCGAGCTACAGCATGCTTGATATGTGTAGTTTGAATTCATCAAGTTCAACCGCGCATACCAAAGACTAGATGGCAAGTGTCGGGTGCTAGCTAGTTTGGTATGTGCATTGTCAAGTGTTGTGGTCGGGTACATGCAATGTTTGGTGTGCGTGGTTTAAATTCGTCAAATTCAAACCGCGCCTACCAAAGACTAGCACGCAATATCAAGTGTTGCGGTCATGCTCGTTAGGTATGCATGGTTTGAATTCTTCAATGTATCACATTTAGAAACCAATAAGTCTCGTGGAGGTAGAAAGCAGCTTGAAGAAACAGGAAATTACATATCATAAGTTAAGGGATACAAAGAATTGAAGCTTTTCCATGGTACATTTAGTTAAGAAAATTCGTACCAAGTGTTCCATGGAAAAGTTTACATCTCATTCCTTGCGTCTTTAACTTCTGATCTGTAATTCTCTGCTCCTTCAAACATATTACCTCATAGAACAAACATCGGAAACCGCCTTCATAGCAGCCTTGAGGGCGGCGACGCGAGATAGGATTTTGAGCGAGGGCGGCAGTGGCTCGAACACGAGGTTAGACAATCCAGTTGAACCCATCCTCTTGTGTTTACGCAAAATCAATCAACCAACAACAGAAAATACTTGATTTTATCTCAAATCACAAATAAGAAGTGGAAGAATAGAACGGTTCTACTCAATTTGCGAGCACATTTATCGACCCCCAGTGCTCGCCAACCGAGTAGGAAACTTTCATGTCTCTCTTTTGGGCGGGAGAAAAGAATAACCGAGCACCATGTGCTTGTTATCCTCCTTTCTCGAAGCAACACATTCTGCCCAATTTTTCGACCAAAAAATGTTGGATATTTTCCGCGTCTAAGTTATCGAACACGGCCGCGCTCGGTAAAGTTAGTGAGTACCTCTTTGCTCGCTATGTACTCTTATGCGTCAAACATATCAAGCACACCATTTTTCCATCCCATTTTTTATTTCTTTTTTGTTGTTTCCTTTTTCCCAATATGTTTCATTTCTTTTTTTTTTCTTTTTTTATATTATTTTAAGAATTTAATTTATGTCATTTTTGGTATTTAATTGATGTAAATTTTCGTTATTTGCAAATATCGCAATTAAAATAAATATATTAAATTGAAGAATAATAAAAAATGATGAAATGAAAAAATGAAGTTGTGACTGATTTGGAGATGAATCTTTTAGGGTTGTATTGTGGTGTTGTGGTTGATTTATCACTGAATAGTGAAAAACTGATATGACAGTTGAAAATAAAGTTGTGGCTGGTTTTTTTGGAGTTGGATTGTGAATGTCTTAATTATGGGTATTGTGGTTAAATAGTGAAAAACTGACGTGATATCTAAAAATAAAATTATGACTGATTTTTTAGGCTGAGTTGTCGCTGATTTTTTTGAATTGGATTGTGAATGTCCTTGGAATAATATAAAATAATACCAAAATAGCAAGTGGAAAACGTGTCACATTGATATAGCGGACTGTGGACCTACTAATTTAACTTGGTGTGGAATTTTCCGTCGGAAACTTACTCAAAGAAATTTCTCATCAAGTTACCCACTTGTCCACCATTGATTAGCCCACATGTGAAGTCGGAATGTCAAGATGTGAAGTCAACAAGTATTGTGTACTCAATTGACAAAATATACTTGAATCTTAATTTTGAATTAAATGAATATATAATGGGTTAATTTGGTTTTGTGTCTCTAAATTTCAGAATTTTTTTAAAAAATATTCTCAATTTATGTATTTTCTTATAATCATTTCAATTTTGCGACGAAATGACAAGTCGGTTCGTTAAATTTTTAAGTGGATGAACCAAAATTATCCATTTCAATCAAATTATAATTCACCTGAAAATCTGACTAGCTGACTCATCATTACACTGTCGAATTATGACAAGCAGGATATAAATCAAATTCGTAATGTTGATAGTTTTTTTGAAAATGTAAAATACAATTTATTTTTCTCAAAAATATTAAAATTTGAAAACATTAAACATGAGTAAAATAAAAAAATAAAATTGAAGGATTGTAAGGTCGTATGATTTTGACCAAACATGAAACAAAGACAAATTAAGCATAATGCATGAACGTGGTATAGTAGTAACCATGCAAATACAGTTTAGGTTTGAAAGTAGAAGCAACCCGCTTTACGCATCTTTTGACACGCAACCCTTTCGCTCAAAACTTCCATCTCTCTCTCTCTCTCTCACAACCCCAAAGTGTTGGCACGCATATGAATGCCAAACTTCCAAGTTTTCCAAACATTTAGGGGGACAAAAAGCAAAATCCTGATTTTTAGTTCTTCATCATTCTCCTCTTCATCAAACTAGTAGAGATCACAGAGAAATAAAACAAAATCGAATCTTTGAACACCCCTTTTCACTTTTTCAGAATTTTTTATTTCAATTAGATGGGTACTATGGCTGCTGCGTTACTCCTCCCATCAAAATCGCCATTTGCAGATGAAAAAAAGGCTTTCTTTCTGCACAGAACGAGGAGGAGAGACAGAAAGAACCAATCCATCTTCCCTGTAAGTTTTTCTATTTTATTTAAATGGTGGGTTTAATTAGCATAAGCTGAATTTTTTGTTTGTTTGATCGATCAGGTTGCAAGATTATTTGGGCCGGCAATATTTGAGGCATCAAAGCTGAAAGTTCTGTTTTTGGGGGCAGAGAAGAAGCATCCAGGAAAGTATCCTAGAACATACACACTTACACACAGTGACATCACTTCCAAGCTCACGCTAGCCATCTCTCAAACAATAAACAATTCCCAGGTAATTAGTATTTTAAATTTCCTTTTTCTAGATCTTTTTAAATTAAAAAAATATTATTTATTCACGAAAAGTATAATTCCGCCCAAAACAGACTTTTGGGCGGTGGGTTCCATCTTTGGAGATGATGACTGTGATTTTCTGGATTTTTCATTTTTAATAATTTCTAGTATCTATATTTTTTATGATGATGATGAGTTGTCCAAGTTAGATACTTCGAGAAATAGGGTAATATAAATTATGTCCGCATGTACCAATAATTCAAGTAGTATGTACATAAGTCAAAAAAATAGTATGTACATATATATA
>JAYDZE010249625.1:0-19815 GCA_034509125.1 Monilaria moniliformis
TACTTATTTGGACCCCTTGATTTTATAAAAATTATCCCATAATCATTTCATCAAATGTTAGGGCCTTAATTTAGTAATTTTAGCCCTAAATCGACGTATTTTCAATTCTTAATAAAATCTTTTAACTGATTCAAATATCCTTTCTTAATTTCTTAACATATTTCTCTTATTATAATCTATTCATATATTAGACTCCTCTATTCATCTCAATTTACTTAATTAATTATTTTCAAATTATCGTCGAAACCCTTGTCTGACGGTCGGAAAATCACTGTTCCGACTAGCCCCCTTTTTAGGGATGTTACAGCAAGAAACTTGTGGTGATTAGGACTTTGAGTGTCCACCTAAGCAAGAGTAATGCTTGGAGCAAAGAACCAATATTTTTTTCATGAAGTGTATGATGAAGTCCAAGAATTGTTTAGTGATTACTGATGGTGGAAGTTGCACCAATGTGGTGAGTGACAAGTTGGTCTCAAGACTCTCCCTTAAATCTCTCAAGCACCCAAGCCCATACAAGCTTCAATGGCTAGGAAGAAAAGCGAGTTGGTGGTTAAGACTCAATTCAAGGTGCTCTTGAAGAGTAGCAAACTAGAAGATGAGGTCCTTTGTTATAATACCCCATGAGTGCTTGCCATGTACTCCATGGAAGGCCATGGGAGTATGACTAAAAGACTTTCAAGAATGGGTACACTAATGAGTACTCTTATTTCTCCAATGGTTTCAAGATAAAGTTGAAACCTCTTTCTACCCATTAGGTGTATGAAGCACACAAGTATTTGAGAAGAGAAAGAGAGAGTGAGTTGAACAAACCAAGAGAGATGTTGGGGTAGAAGGTAATCAAAAGAAACCAAGAGACGGAAACTCAAAGAATATGAGAGAAGAGAGTGTTTTCTAGCCACCAAAATGACATTGGGTGGGCACTAAAGAAACACACTTCTATGATCCTTGTTACCTTGAGGGATATTTGTTTAACTAACACTAACAATGAGCTTCTACCTAGTGTTATTGAACAAGTTTTGCAGGAATTTTGAGATATCTTCCCGAGGAGCTACCAAATGAGATTACACCACTCCGAGGGATAGAGCATCAAATCAATTTCTTGTCGGGTTCCTATCTACCCAATAAAGTCACCTACAAGGCCAATCCAACTGAGACACGGGAGCTTCAAAGGCATGTCGAGGAACTCATTGCCAAAGGTTTGATGCAAGAATCACTTTCTCCTTATGACATGCCGATAATACTTGTTCTAAAGAAACATGGTACTTGGAGAATGTATATAGATTGTAGGGCCATAAATAAAATCACCATCAAGTATAGGCATCTTATTCCTAGACTTGATGACATGCTTGAGGATTTATGGGGCTCTTGTTGTTTTTCTAAAATTGATCTCGCTAGTGGTTATCATCAAATTAGGATGAAAGAATGTGATAAATGGAAAACAACTTTCAAAAGTAGATTTGGTTTGTTTGGATGGCTAATGATGCCTTTTGGGATGAGCAATGCACCTTCTTATTTCATGAGATTGATGAATCATGTGCTTAGCTCTTTCATCAAAAAATTTATTGTTATGTACTTTAATGACATTCTCATTTTTAGCCAAAGTATTGAAGAATATGACATGCATATTAAGTGTGCATTCAGTTTTGAGAACCAATCATTTGTGTGCTAAGATGGCTAAATGTACTTTTTGTGTAGATGATGTTGTTTTCCTTGGATTTTTTGTTGGGAAAGATGGAATTAAAGTGGATGAGGAAAAGGTAAGAGCCATATGTAATTGGCCCACACATAAGAATGTGTCGAAGAATGAGCACTTTGCTCAGGTAGCCAACAAGAATCGCAAGGAGATGATCTTCCAACAGGGTGATTGGGTATGAGTGAACTTTCGCAAGATCCGCTTCCCGACAAAGTGAAGTCGAAGCTTGATTGAAGAAGGGATGGACCGTTCCAAGTCTTGGACAAATTGAACAACAATTCCTACATCATTGATCTCCTTGGTGAGTATAATGTGAGTTGTACTATCAATGTTAGTGACTTGAGTCCATTTGATTTTGAAGGTACACACAGCTTGAATTTGAGGATGAATCCTTCCAAAGAAGGGGGGATGATGTGATTATAGGCGATCCACATCGAGTTCGGCTCCAAGAGGCGGACCCGTTGGTGGACATCGGAAGGCTAAGGACGAGAAATGACTAATAGTATGAAGGAGGCTCTAACCCACCTAATCCGGAGGCTCACGATGCAAGATGAGTCCAAGCTTGAATGTCCCTCGCCCATGAGGACCGTACTTGAAGTTAGGGGGTTCAGGCGAGCAAGAGGTCCCAAAAGGATAGTGTGAGAATGAAGTCCTCCCACACGGCCCGTTTGGCCTACGGGGAGAAATGAATTCCTTCCCCAGCTTCCCAAACGGGTCATGTCGGAGAACTTCCTTCCCACACGGACCATTTCGAAATCTAGTGAAGGCGCAAGTTTGTTTCCGGAAAAGAACTGTGTCGGAAGCCCACCTTCCCACACAACCCGTTTCCCCCCTGCGCGTCCAGCCTTTTGACTTTCGTCTCATGTACTTGTTTTTCCTCTTTTATACTCTCTTTTCCAACAAAATATAGTCATATTTGGAAAGAGTGTTAGTATGTTGGTTGTTTTTGTTTGAACAAGTCCAACAATCTTATTGTCTCTCTTAAAAAGGGTTGGACTTCCATTTTGTAAGTGAGACACGAATTAATGAATATTAAAAACCTTCATAAGAGTGTACTTCCTTTTGGTAGAGCTTTTATTCTTAATTTCATGTTTGTGTGTGATTGCATTATTTACTTGTATTTTAATGTAAAAGTATGCATTCTAACTTAGTGTTTGCTAAATTGTGGAGTTAATGCAAGATATTGTCCTAGTGAAAGTAGCTAATGATTGTCTCCACTGTTTTGGTTGAGGTTCTTGATCCTAAGATGGTGTCTTGTTTATAAACACTTCATCTCCCAAACCCTCCACCTATTATTTTTTGTTCAATTTTTTGTGGGTTGAATCCACACTATCATTTACCTTCTTTATGTGGGGTTTCTTTAGGCCAATTCTTGGAAAATTTCTATAGATTCAAGATGGATTCACATCACTAATTTAATTTTTTATGGCATTGCATATCTTTTTCATCCACTATTTTTTTATGGTCATTGCATATCTCTTTCATTCACTATTTCGCAATCATAACTAGGTATTCTATATTTTAAGTAATGTGCATATTATTATAAGACTGTTTTTCAGGTCAAATAAGATTAGTCGAGAGTCAATCCAAATTCATATTGATTGATAGAAAGAACGTAAAATGTCTCATGAAAGCCTCCATTTTCTAGTATTATATTATTTTGTTCTTTGATAACCAACAAGATTATTTTTTTTGCTGTAAAATAAACAACACAACCAATTCCTCGATGAACTTAAAACGTTGATTTTGTTTTGATTGAGCAAGAGTTTGGGTACATAATTCTAATACGAAAATCAGAAGATGAAACAGAAATTAAAATAGAGAAGCTAGTATAGTATACCGAAGCAAATTCTTGGAATTACTAGATAATTGGAAGGTTTTGAATGCATGAAGAGCTCGTCAAAAACAACCGGTACACCAAATATTCCATAAAATGTCATCTGCATCACACTAATACATTATTAATCTTCAAATCCCAGAGTTGGTTGTTAAATAACAGTTACATTATTTCATCAACGCTGTACAATCTTCAAATGGATGGGCAGCATCATCATCAATTGGTTAAATTTCTCAAGGCCCTCGACTCGCGCGAAAGCAGAAACAGCCTTGAGATTTATTGGGAGGAATCATGCCTCCTCCCTTTGATGTATCAATGGCTTCCACCATGGAAACCACTTCATCCATCTCAGGCCTCTTGTCCGAGTTGGCGTCCCAGCATCGTTTCATCACATTTGCAATAGAATTCGGGCAGCACCGAGGTATCTCCGGCCTCAAATTCTGTATATGATGATGATTTACAATTGATTTAGGTCAAAAACTGATGAATTTGAAGAACACACAATTTAAGTTTTACGTACCTGATGCACAACAGCTGAAGTCAATTCGGAGAAGCTGAGGTTTGGATATGGCATGTCACAACAATATATCTCCCATAAGCAAATACCAAAACTATATACATCACATTTCCTATTGTAAGGGTGACCATTGAGGACCTGTGATAGATTGAAGCGAAGAAAAGTAAGCCTCTCCATATAATATGATCCTTAACGGGATGTTTACTTTGGGTGGGTGATAACATAGATATACCTCTGGTGCCATGTAACCGAGGGTACCAGTCTCCCCAGTCATTTCGTTGGGATTTGAAGCCTCGATACGCGCAACACCAAAATCAGCTATTTTGACGTTTCGATTCTTGTCGAGAAGCATGTTCTCTGTTTTCACATCCCTGTGCACAATCTTCTTAGAGTGAAGATAGCTTAACCTGTGAAAATTTGGCATAGACAGTTAAGTGATTGAAATAATCCCACTAAATATAAAATCAATGTAATTCACATTTAGATCAAGGTGAAGTATTACCCTCGTGCAAGATCCATAGCTAGTTGAATAACAACTCTGAAAGCAAGTTTCGCCCTTGAATTTCTAATGAGGAAATTTTTAAGGGTACCTCCAGGTAGATATTCGACCACGACACAGCAGACATTACGCGGCATTCCCAGATGGCCGCTGTCTTTTTGTATGTTCAACTCTGATGCACCCAATGTAGCTCCAATGAACTACAAAGGCGATTCAGCACCAAGGCATGAAGAGATCATGGTATACTCAAAAAGTATCATAAAGTGGACAGTTATAAATTAATGCTTAAGGTGAGAATCCCAAACAGCAAAAGGCATCTTGAGTTTGTAACACAGAGGCCGACATCACATCTTAACAGATATGAGCAATTTGTAATAGAAGATAAAAGGACAAGCAATGATCAAACATTTCAAGCAGCAAATCTTTACCTTTGTGACATTCGGATGATCAAGCTTGTGCCATACAGCAACTTCTTGCGCGAAAGCTGCTCGAAGGGAAGCTACTTCAGCCTGTGTTCTGTGGCCTTCTTCACCCCAGTCAAGAAGTTTTACTGGAGATAGAAGAAATCAACTGTTACTGGTGCAAAGAAAATGAATAAAATGCTTTCAGTCTCAAGCCTTGGAACCTCAAATGAGATTAGGATACAGATTCGGAGCCGATTGGGTCACCACTCAAGAACTAATATCAGTATTGGGACAGGGAATAAAAACACAGTAGCAGCTCGAAATTAGTGTTAACTATGCAGTTCAACTATTTCAGAATAAGTTATTATCTTTACATCAATATCCACTGTATTTCATAAATAGTTCTCTCTGTTATGGGATATTTCAAAATAGTTCTTTATTCTATATATGGTGGTGTATCAACTATCAAGCATCTGAGGGCCATAATTTATTTTCTTCATAATTCTCTTAATCCCTTCAAGAAAACTACTAATCATCAAAAGTTTTGACATGAACAGCTCCTGTAACTGTCTATGAAACAAAAATTACCAGAAATACTGCAAGCTTTATGCTTACTGATATTGGGACAAATTAACAAACATGTGGAATGCCTAGACTAATTTCATCACCCCAAAAAAGATTTTCCATTCGCCAAAAAAATGTCATTTAGGCAGATTTGCTGAACTCAAGCAGCATACATCGCTATCTAATACCTATTTCCACCAACTTGAAAAAAAGGGGGAAAATTGAAATTGAAAACAACAACACAAAAATCAGTCCAATTCTCACACAAAATCACGAACAACAGAACAGCTTGAAATCTCGTTCGTCTCAGTCCATAAAAATATATATACCTGCAACATCCTGTCCGTCGTAAACGCCGCGATGAACGGTGCCAAAAGTGCCGCGCGCCAGCACCGATTTGATCACGAGCTTGGAGGCGTCAATTTCCCAGCCGTGCCTCACCGGAATCTCCCTCAATTCATCCTGCTGCTGCTGCTTCCCTCCATTCTCCTGCTTCGTCTTCTCCATGGTCAGAGCTCTGCTGAGATGCCGATGGAGCTGCTCGTCGATGCTCTTCAGATCTATCTGATCCGCCCTGAGGAATCCACCGCCGCCGCCGTGGACGTCTTCCTCCGCCATCTCTCCGGCAAGCGCAAATGCGAGGCCGTTTGAGTATTGTCTGTGAAAGCAACTGTCCGCAGTGTGTGTGGAAGTTTTATCAGTTGGGATTTGGGAAAACAAAAATTTTAATCTCAGGGAGATTTTGTCAGTGGGATTAATTAGTTAGATGAGATGTGATTTGTGTGAAATGATTCTACATTAAGCTGAGTTCATAATAAGATTTGTAAAAAACGACCAATTGACCGGACTTCTTCGGATCTAATCTCAAGTGAACTTCTTATATGAAAGGTATGGGCCAAATTTCATTAATAAAATTGTGTTGTGGCTATAATTAAGCCACTCGCTGTGTACAATATAAAAGCATTTCTAATTTCACATTTTAAACAATTTTCAGAAGTTTGAATATCAAGTATATATAATGACACTGCAATATCATATTTATTTCTAAATCAAGCTTCTTGCAAATATCGCCAAATTTTCAAATCTCCACTTAGAAAACAATTATTTTTAAAAAAAATAATGATCAAATTTATCCCGAGTTTTAGTGATTTTATCAATTTTATTTCATCCTTTGAAATTTAACAGTTTATTCCAACATTTAGCAATTGTATCTATTTTATCCCAATATTTTCAATTTAACAATTTTATCATTTTTTTTTCAATTTTTGTCAATTATATCATCGAAATTTTATTCAAACGGTTTAGTCATGACATGATGTATCAGATGATAACCTACTATTTTGCTTCGACAAATAAGTTGAATACGTGGATACTGATATTTTACTTTAATTTTTATTTTTAAAAATAATTATCTCAAAAATGACTGAAAAAAGTTGATACAAGTTGAAAAGTTGAGGATAAAATTGATAAACTAAAATTATTAAGGTATAATTGATACAATTGATAAATTTTGAGATAGAATTGATAAATTTTGAAGATTAAGGTAAATTTAATAAAATTACTAAAAACTGGAATAGATTTGATATTTAATCCATTTTCATATATATGGATTAAACCTACTATATCGATTTGATATTTAATCCAGTTGCAGAAATTTGATGTTAAACTATGTTTTAATAATTTAGGTGAATATTCGAATTACAACTGAAAATAGTACAAAACTTGATACTTTTAAAAAAAATTATGTGTTAGTTTATCTTTATCAATTAGCAAATTGTTTTTGCAATTTATTACTTTGTTGTCTTGCTTTATTCGTTGAAAACAGGTGTCAGGTGTCGTGACTAGGAAAGAGAAAACAAAAAGTATCTGCTGAAATGAAAACTGAGAAATACCGACGGATGGCAAATCCGTCGCCAAAATATCAATAAACTACCAACAATTACCGACGGACGTAATCCGTCGGTAATTTTGTCGTCCAACTTCCGGCGTTGTCGATGGCAACAAAGATTCACCGGCGGACGTTGTCTGTCGGCAATCCGTCGGTAAGATTTTCACGATGGACTTATCCGTCGGTAAATGTTTTAGCGACACTTGTATTCGTGACACGCTTGTTCCGTCGGTGCATAGAATTACCGACAGATTTGTAGTATTTACTGACGGAATAGTCCGTCGGTGAAATGCGCTTGTCTTGTTGTGTATTGTATATAACAATCGATAACATATCTCACATAATTAATTGTAGATCGAATTTGTTGTACATGTCTTAATTCAAATGTAGAATTCTTAGGTGATAGGAATGAAAGAAAAAAACAACATATAAGAATAAAAGTTTTGAAGTGGTTGAGTACTAAGGAAGGCCACTTCCTGTAATATGGCGATGCAATAACTGAACTAGCAAACAATACTCCAGCCACTATCACTTTAGAAATATATATATATATATATATATTTAAATAAGAAAAAAAAAAAAAAAAACAATGACACCGTTTGTCGGATTGATGTCCAATAATTAGTCAAACTTGATTTTGGAATTTCAAAAGTGAAAACGAATCAAATCGAATTAATATTATGATCAAGTTCTTAAGCGAAACCCACGTTCAAAATTATCCTAGTGCACCTTTATCTTTTATGACTTTAGGCAGTCCGTCGAGATAATCATGAAATATAATGTAAACAATTATACTGGGCTTATGAATCTTTTTCCTATCACTTATTAATTTTGAGAAAAGATACTACAAAATTCTAAAATACGCCACACGCACCGAAAAGAAAAGGCTGATTATTAAATTATTCAATTACTTCATGTATCAATAGCTAGAGATGATCAAATAGACACAAAATATTTATTTCTATAAATATTGAGTTATGAAGCATGAATCATAAATTTATATACGACGTGAAGCATGATGTAGTCATAGTGGAGATGAGCTAATATACCACGCTGAGTAGAGAATTAGTCCCATTTAAAGTTGAATACATTTCAAATAAACAAGTCCCAGCAGCCCTAAACCCTAAACCCTAAAATCAAAATATTGGGAGGTGTATATTATTTTGTGCCAGTTACACTCCTTGTACATATAGTATCGAAATTACCTTCAAAGATCAATATATCTGCTTTGAGATGGTAAAATTGTATCAAAACAAATTATTAAACTGCAAGAACAGCTTCTCCACACGATTATTTAACGTGATCTCCAAGGGTACAAGACACGTAGAAAAAAAATACTAGAATAATTTAATTATTAATATTCTGTAGCCAACTTTTAGAAGTTTCTACTAGTACCTAAATGTACGAATATGGGAACAAACGATATTGTCCACTCTTTATGTATTACCATTATTACCCTACACTTGAACGAAAATCGACCACAATTTCAGGGTCATCTTTTTCATAAGCCAGAAACAAAAATCAGTTATCAAAGCACCAAAATGATGGTCATAATTGTCCTTGATATACGCCATCTATGAACAAAGCACGAAAAAGCTACACAAGCAATAATAATATAAATAAATGGGTTTATATTCAACAAATGTGACAGCATGAATACTTGAAAAAGTACAACCAACAATCCCATGATAACGATATGATAACAACACGTTAATGACATGAACCCGATACGACACTACAACCACACGATAACGACTAAAGTAATAAAAAATTAAAAACCTAACCATAACTAAAGTAAAATAATTAAAATAATAATATTAATTATTAAGGGGTTATCCAAATCCAATCCAAACCCGACCCAAAATTATCGTGTCCTTATTGGGTCGACCTAATAAGTACACGAACCCGATAAAATTTGACACTAACCCATTAATTTTGTGTCGTGTCAAAATTTGTCAGCCCTATCTACAACCATTTCCCTTCATATGTCAAATGATTTTTTTACATGTTCTCAAGAATGAATTCAATGGCCTGTGTGGATATTGCCGTTAAGGAAAGTATACAAATATATCGAAGATATATATCTGTAGTGTAACTATATGTGCATCTGTTTAATGAAGAGAAAGATAGAACCAAGATAGTGGAGACACTACATAAGTAGTCGCATTTTCTTCTCCGGTGTTGCAAGCACTTGTTTTTTTTAGACTCTATAGGTCTTACACTGAAAATTCTCAAAGGCATCACAAATAGGTCCAACCTGCACATGCATAAAAGTTAAGCATTTATACGTGCAACAACAACTACGCAACCATGGAATATAATCAAAGTCCAATAGCTGATTCAAGATACCAGTTCATGCCTTTTGGAGCAGACTCACACTATCGTGTCTTGGTAAGATGTTGGCAGCAAGTGGCTGACGCAATCATCAGAAATAGTGATTTTCTCCGTACTTTCATAATCCTTGAAGAGAAGGGAGTGAGGGGGGGAAGCAGTCAGAAAGTTGCACGAGTGTAAAATCGCGAAAATGAGAATCTAACAAGAGCCACAATTTAGATGCGTGATCCACACCTGGAAACACTTGATGCTGGAAGAAAGAATTCTAGAAGAGAATTAAAAAAATTAGTATAGCTAGTCAAAACCTATAGCAAAGGAAATGGGTTTATGAAGTAATTCAATATGGACAAGCACCTATGATAGTGATCAATTTCTACAGTCTTTAGTTATTATTAGTTAGTTAATATGTTTAGTTGTTAGTAGTTTTTTAGAGATAAGTTTACCTCTTGGAGTTTAATTCAAGTTAGGAGTCTTTATTGGTTTTTTATAAATAGGCCTTGTATTCTCCAGTTTAGTGGTCGTGAAAATAATTGTTGAATCCAACGTTTGTTGTGAAGGCCTCTGCGGAGGTAGCGTTACGTTGTTGCTCAAGTTCTGTTCGGTTATATCAATTTCTTTCTGCTTTTTTCAAATAAAATACACTAAATCACCTCCGACGAGGGCAACACACAACAGATACTGGCAAAACTCCACTAATTTTCTACACACCTAAAATTGAGAAACATAAACGTACTTATAATACAGATGATTGGCAGTGGCAGGTTTCAAGGCTAGGCCACGAAAGGTGTTCGCAAATGCAAATGCAACCGACGGGTCGTGTGATGTAGATAAAGATGAAGAGAAGATAGACGTGAATAAGGAGTTTGGCAGTGGACAAAGTCATTGCTTATTTAGAAGTCTTTCTTTAGTGTTTCCTTTTAGTTGGAGTCTTTAGTTATTGTTCTTTATCTTTCCTAGTTCAAGTAGGATAGGAATGTTTAATCCTTCTAGTATGAATACATTTGAGGTTTGAGAGGGTAGAGTATGTCTTAGAGTCTAGTTTGTTTGGCATAGGCCAAGGACCTCGCAAAAGGAGTAGTCTTTCTTTTCAATCTGTTTCCAATTCAATCCAGTTTTTATTTATCATATATATAATTAAACTTTCCATATATTGTGCGATCTGCTTTTGTACTTAACAATTAGTGCGGTGAACGTGCTGGTTCCCAATGGTCGATAAGCGTAGCATGAATGCTTGGGTCGAAGGGCTGGAGTAAGCGATTGCCACAACTGCCACGGACGTCTCCAATATCTGCATTATCCTCACCAACTTCTCTGAGAAGCCGGACCGCCAATTCGCCGATATGGGGACAGTTACCACCGTCATCAACAAGTTGGTGCAAAGAATGGACGCTCGGACCATCGCCCAACCTATTGTCGCCAATCCCCGCCTCCGAACACAGCCGCCATCTCTAACCAACTCCCGCGTCCCTCCCCACATTCGACAGGACCGAACCTCTAGCGTGGCTCACCGGTGCCCGCTCAATTTTTCCTTGTCCACCAACACCAGTCACACAATGTGTCCTTCTCGCCCTTATCACCCTTTCGAGTGTAGCTCTTCCATAGGTTCAATTGCTCGTTCGCCATGATCTTTTACTCTCGTGGGATACGGTTTCCAAGGTGTTACTTGCTCGTTTTGGCGAAGGCACAATCATTGATAATTATGAGGCATTACACAGAATGCAACAGGAAGGTTTGTTAGCTGACTACATCGCGTTGTTTGAAGCCCGCCTTGCCCGAACGCCCGATGTTCCAAATCATCAACATGTGGGCTTTTTTCTCGGTGGCCTCAAACCCACCCATCAAATACAGATCAAAGACACTAGCATTGTAAACTATGAAGATGTCGTTCAAATGGCTATCCGAATCGACCGTATGTCATTCGGACCGCCCAACAATTCTCCCCCTCCATACACGCCTGCATACTCTCCTCGGCTCCCCTTGCCGCAGTCACTTACCCCATCGGTGCCCCACACCGAAAACGTTATACATTATACTTAGAGAGGTGGAGGACGATAATCTCATGAATTTTTCGACGGACATTACAACAAGCGTCATCGATTCAGAACCACCTGATCCATCCCTCTTATACACCATAGAATTATCCAAACTCTTGTCCCAGAGGCTGGATAGTTTCTGCACGATGAAGATACAAGGGTTTATTGAGTCATCTCCAGTTCGAATTATGGTAGATAGCAGCGCAAGCTACTGTTTTGTGGCCGAGCACATGACCCGTTCTCTGCACTTCTCAATCACTCAGACCTCGTCGTTCTTAGTCGTGCTCGGAGACGGTTCCAAAGTCCGGATGACGGGGTTATGCAACAAGGTCGCCCTCCGACTTGCTTCCGAGGTATTCTTGATTAACTACTATGTCTTTCCTCTCAATAACATTGACGTAATTCTCGAAATATCCTGGCTCACTAAACTTGGAGAGGTCAAGTCCAACTGGAGAAAATCTATCGATGTAGTTCACGCGCAACAACAGGAGATTTCGTACAATGACGGACGATGATGATTGTTGGCTGCTTTGGTCATTGGACAAGGGCGATTCAACCCCTGCATTTTGTGTCCACAACTCTGTGAACGCGGCTGCATGCCAGTAGTTGCTCAACCTCAGTGCCACTTTTCCCGAAGTCACCAAACCCCCCACTAGCCTTCCTCCACAGTGAGCCATCGACCATCGGATCCCGCTCCACCCAAGAGCACAACCAATGTTTGTCTGCCCTTATCGGTATAACCATTTGTATAAAGACGAGATAGAGAAATTAGTAGCCGAAATGCTCGCAGCGGGCGTTATTTAACCTGGTTCTAGCCCCTATTCCAGCCCGGTGTTGCTCGTCCACAAGAAAGACAGTTCCTAGCGTTTCTGTATCAACTACATGGAACTTAATAAGCACACTGTGCCGGATAAATATCCAATCCCAGTCATTCAGAAACTCCTCAACGAATTACGAAGCGCCACGTGGTTTATTAAGCTTGATCTCAAAGCCGAATATCATAAAATTCGTATAGCTACTACTGATGTTTCCAAAACGGAGTTTCGCACTCACCAATTTCCCTGCCGCTTTTTAGAGCTTCATGAACGACATTTTTCGTTCGTTCCTTCGTGGGATGCTCACTCGGGCCACTAAGAGTTTCTTGCTATTCCATGGAAGTACATGTTGGTTTTTTTTACGATATATTAGTTTATAGTGCTTTGTGGGAGGCCAACCAACGTCACTTGTACCAAGTTTTTCACGTCTTATAGGTCAATCAGTTGGTGATTAATCCCAAAAAGTGTCTTGTGGGCCAGTCGTAAGTGGAATACTTGGGGCACATCGTGTCCTATAATAGTGCTCAAATGGACCCCGCCAAGATCGCGGCCGTGGAATGATGGCCAACCCCCTCCTCCATCAAGGGTGTCTGTTGGTTCCTTGGATTAACGGGCTACTACCAGTGTTTCATACACGACTACAGTAAAATTGATGCACCACTTCCAGCCCTGCTCAAGCACACCTAGCCAAAAGTTTGGGTCTGGCCGCAGAAAGCCGAATCAGCCTTCCGGTAACTCTATATCATACCTACTAGGTACTAAAGATCTTTAGGAAGGCAATTTTGATTATGTTCCGCATCAAATAGTACTTTTGGATCTTTCAATATTTTTGTTAAGTCATAACCTCTAGTTCACATATTCCTATAGCATCGTTTGTTCCCCTTGGCTCTAAGGTTTAAGATCTGCCCTTTTAGTTTATTTTTCAAACAAGACCTGTCCATTTTGCTTTTTGGCAATATCTGCAACTACCGCCACAAAATCGCACAAATTAATGGGATTCCAACTCATAAACTATCGCTTACAAATTCATCACTCTACCATTAAGCCATCCCATGAGCCCTAATGAAAGCCATGTAACCACTACAATGGTCATTGTCTTCGGTTGCAACAAAAATTTTAAAAATAAAAAATAAATATATAAACATAAGGGATACCCGAAAAAAAAAGAAACATATATAGCAAAGAAAAGAGCCCAAGGAAACAAACGATGACCAAAAAAAGAACTACTTAGTCGATCTCACAAACTCATCGCAAAATGGGAAGCTATTAGAAAACAAAATTTGCTAGTGAAAATTAATCGAATATGAACATTCAAATCTAGCTCAGATGACCACTCTGTTCAAGAAAAACAAGATTACCGCCTAAATATTTCCCCAACTTATGCGGCGTCTCAACAATTGAACTCGAGGTAGAACTGCCACAGTCATCATTCAAGCCATACACAATTGATCCTTGAACAAAAGGAGGCGGTACAATGCAGAAAGAAAACAGAAGAAAAAACTATTCCTGAATATGGTGGCTTACATATCCAGTATCCCCGACCAAAATGGCCACATAAGAATCAATAAACTTTGAATCCCAAAAGACAGGACAACCAGTAAGCTTGTCTAGGATAATGAACGCATCAAAACAACAAACGAAATCACCTCCTAAAGTGTAACATCAGAAAACCACATTTTACAAAATTAAGAAGAAGAAGAAGAAGAGTTCATATTCCACCAACACAACCATTTTGGTGATACATTTACTTTATGTTTAAAGATGATTGAATTAGCTGCAGTGGTCTTCCCGAACTCTCCATTACAGGTCCTGTTATAGTGGAGTCGCGAAGCCTGAATGTGATAGCAAATCTTGAATAAAGCTGAATGTGATAGCAAAAACATCTATATTGATCCATTAAAAAGAATATACTTTTCATGAGTACAGTGATCTGATTGCATTTTGCTAGAGAAAGTCTGAAAGATCACACCCTCATGATCCACATCTTGAATAAAGCTGAATGTGATAACAAAAGCATATATCATGATCCGTCAAACTGAATATAGTTATCATGACTGCACTGATTTGATTTGCTAGACATTTCTCGACTACTTTTACCATAAAAAGCTCTCTCTACCCACAAAATGTAACACTCAAGGCAGAAGCTAATATGGGCAATCAGTCACAAAGGCCTTACTTAGGTTCAAACTCAGACAATAGAATGAATGAAGACTTGGAAAATGAAGACTTGGAAAATCTCTTCCTATTTGCTATTGCTTTTTCTATCATTTGGCAGTTACTACACACTTCTATTTAGGAAAGTCATAGGGTCGTATTCCTATACCATAAGTTGCTTACTATTGCTTTTTCCCCAAATAAGCTAACAGTTACTCCACACTTCCAAACAAGAAAGTTTTTAAGGTTGTATACCAGAAGTTGCAAGCTTTCTCATAGATTAGCAGTTTTAGTTCAGATACCAATTGCTAGTTCGGGCAATAAAATCTAAAATCGCCTCAAGAAAAGAAACTAAACCTTCTACAATACAATCATCAAAGCTCAAGCCAAACAATCTACCATTCAGTACATGTATAGCATTAATGAATAATTCATCCGCATCCATATCACACTATATTTGTACATACATATCAGTAGGAAGCCAAAGAAATCAAGCACCAGAATTGTACAAATTAAATCCCAACAATTTGGAACCGAAAAAATAACAACGATTCCATGCAGTACCTTCTGAGAGATAACCCCAGCGCCCAACCTTGGAAGAGAGCATCGAATTCAGCAATGCCGACGCCGTCGCAGAATGGAGGGGCATCAACGACTCTCCACAACCTAGTTCCACTGGCAGCCTAAGCATTCACCAAATTCCAACTTTATTCAACACAATCATCGCCTAATTGTTCAAGACAATGAGAAATTTTGAAGCGAACCTGGAGGTGGAGGAGAATAAGGGACGGAGGCGAGGTGACGGCCGCGGTAAGATAGCTGCGAGTCCGCTGAGCTTCGGTGCTCCGGCCGGAACGGAATGCGATGATTGGCTGCGGAACAGCAGCGTTTTCGCGGTGTTGGAAGATCGTTGCACCAGATTTCTAGCGCAGGAAGCCATGGTTGACAGTTGGATTTCAAAAACCTCTGGATCTTAAACCCTAGAGGCCGTACGATCGCGATTATGAAGTAATTCGGGTCGGGTTGACCTTTAAGGGGCCTGCCCGATTACATTTTAATAGGCCTGCCGCCTGCCCGCCTGGGCTTCCGAGATTGTATTCTGATATTCCATTCAAAAATTTGTGTTTCCAATTTAAAAATATGAAAGATCGTCCATGGATTACACTAGATACTTCTGGGAGAACGGCTTGCCACATTACAAATACTTTGTCATTTGGTTGTCAGATTTGTTATGGTTTTTCACTGTGCTCAAATTATGAAAAATATCTAATCCATTCTTTTCTTGATTATTGCATCAATCTATTTTTTATTCTTAATTGTTTTTTATTCTAACATCGACATCTCTTGACCAAAATAAATTGGGAATGTTATTTTTCAACAAATTAAAATATAGTAACTTTATTGCAGTATTTCAAAGATTGTGTTAAAATTGCAAATAAAAAGCTTGTGCATTGTGTAACATTCTTTACTCAATTACTAAATAACTAAATAAGTGGCGTCACGACCATACAAACTATATACATCAAAAATCCTAGCATGCCACATGTTCTATTGTACTAAACTATTTATCCAAAAAAGACTCAATTTGGTATCAGAGCCTAAGTTTACCCGATTCTAGGACTAAACTGTGCCGGATAAGTATTTAGAAACATGTCATTTAGGAATTGAATTGTGTTTATATTAGTGACTTGATGCAGTTGATATTCCCAAACAGATATATGAGATATCGAATAATGAAGCTTAGAGTAGCGCACTGGGTTCTCAGTCTCAGGAGACTCTTCTGTTTCGGTAGATATTCCTATTCCTAGACAGGATTCTATTTTACAGACCTTAGCAAATGCACTCCGGCGGATAGTCGGATCCACACCGAGTAGTTATACATCTGTCATTGAAAGACTTCATAAATTTCGAGCAAATGAATTCAGAGAAAGGAAAGACGGTGATCCGACCAAGGCTGAGTATTGATTGGATCAGCTCCAGCGAACATTCACTTTTATGCCATGTAATCTTGAAGAAAATTACAATGCACTGTGGCTTTACTGAAGGATGAGGCGTATGTGTGGTGGATAAGTATTGTCCAAATTGCTACGCCAAAGATTACATCGTGAGAAATCTTTATGAAGGTTTTTCGCAAGCGCTATGTAGGAGTGCAATATATGGAGGATAGAAAGAGGTAATTTCTTTATCAGGTACAGTGTGATATGACGGTTCTAGAGTACGAGACTGAATATCGGCGTTTGGCCCGATATGCATGAGAGATTGTGCCTATTGATTCAAAGATGTGTCGTAGATTCGAACGAGGGCTGAATAGTAAAATCAAGAGATCAGTTCTGGGATAAGAAGCAATGGACCTGACTAAACTATCAAGGCTGGCGCAGAATATTGAGAAGTTGATTGATGAAGAAGAAGATGAAATGAAAAGTAAAGATCAGGGCAAGAGGACTGCAGAATCTTCTCATTTCATGTCATGATCTAGGAAGAGATTTAAAGATCCCAGGAGAAGTGGATATTTAGCACCCTTACGTTTTCAGGGACGATGCCAGAGTCGGAGATCTGAGTTCGGACCAAAGCCACAGGCTACCTTAGTGACCATCACAGGGGGATCGGATGTGATACCAACATGTGTATATTGTGGAAGACGTCATCGGGGTGAATGTTGGAGATTATCTGGAGTATGCCTTTGTTGTGGGTCGAATGAGCATTTTCTGAAGGATTGTCCAAAGCAACCGGGTACCCCAGTGGCTACATTAGCTAGATCAGAAGCTACTATTCAGAGAGGTTGTAGGCCATGACAAGGTATTAGGACCGGTAGAGGTCAGAGACCGGCATCAGAATCTACTTCGAGGACATAGCAGAGAGCCCCAGCTCGTACCTACGCTATCAGAGCTCGCGAGGAGCAGGATACACCCGACATCATATTGGGTACTTTTATATTATTTGATATACTAGTTATAGCATTAATTGATCCTCGCTCAACACATTCCTATTAATAGGGATGCCCAGTTAAACCGGAACCGCCGGTTCGAACTGGAATCGGAACCGGCTCCTCACGGTTAAATCGAAACCGGCAAAATTATGAGGCGGTTTAGTTACGGAGGAATCGGAACTAGCGGTTTCACGGCTAAACCAGTTGCTTTATAGGGTGGGAGGGCTAAGATGATAGGTGCAAGGCTAGGGTCTGAAAATAGCTGCAAAATCGGCGATTTCTAAAACAAAATTGATGATTTTGGTAGAAAACCGACATTTTGGCGCTAAAACCGGCGGTTTTGCGCGGAAACTGACGGTTTTACGTGCCATTTTTTCCCATTTCTCTATATTTCCTAAAATCACACACACAAAACATTCTCCTCAATCATTTCTTCTTTCTTACTCAACACACTTTCCTTATTTGCTAAACTTGCCGTTGTCATAAGAATCGTTGGTCAGCTGGAGACGTTGAGCGACATAGAATCCACAACACCAAGGGGTGCATACGATGGGAAAGTTAGTTATTTCAGAACACAATGACGAATTGTGACATATGCTATGGTGGAGTTTGACGTTCATAGGTCGTGCAAATACGACACCATGGACGTCAACCTCTAACATTGCATAAATTAGTTCGTCCTTTTATTCTGAAAATACTGATTTATGCAATGTTCTCGTTCTGACTCACTTGGTTTAGTTCTCATTCCGCATTTCTAAGGTGACCAACGATACTTTGACAATCGGCCGAGAAATTGCAGTCTTCCGTATTGTACAATTAAACAGTAAATTAGATAACTTTGTTGAAACAGTTAAACAAGCTTAGTAACTACCCCAAATATCCAACATGGATGTGCTGTTACATAATTTATCTAAAAGGATTTAACTGTTTCAATAGAAATTTCTAATTTACTATTTTTTAGCCAAATCACAAGAGCAATCTCCATTATTGTAATTTGTTTATTATTGAGCTCAAGTCTTTTTCCTTATTTTTCTCCTTTGTTTATTCACGACTCATTGTAATTTATTATAATTTCGCTTATAGTAATAAATCGATCTACTGATTTACAATTTGTCTTCGACTTTGATTTCAAATTTGAATAATCTTGAATTTAAAAAAAAGAAAAAAAAAACCAGAACCGAAACTGCCAAAAACTCGAATAATAAAATTAGGGTCTATAGCTAATTAATAATTGGGCTTTAAAATAAAATAAGATGTGAGCCTATATTTAATAAAACAGTTTGGGTTAGAAAATGATTAGGCAAATAGGCTAAAATTAAATATTATTTGGATTTATAATAATATTTAAGGTAATTGAGCTATGAATAAATAAATAGTGGCTAGTAAAAGTAAATGAATATGAACCTATAGTATTAATTCTAAAGAATAAGAGTAAGTGGATTTAATTAAAGAAAATAATAACAAGCCCAGAATAAGAATTAAAATTTAATTATAAAAGTATTAACAAAATTAATTAGTTAATATAATTAATTGATATTTACTTAAGAATAATAATCAGTAAGTATTAAAATGGAAAGAGTAAATTATATACTCAAGTTGATAAGAAGTAAACTGTTAATTAGTTATTACAATTATTAATTATATAAAGTTATTGATTGATATAAAAATTATTATTTAAGGTGATCGTGTTCCGAGCAGTAGCCAAGAAAAGGATAAGGTCCAGGATTAGAACGAGCTTTTGGATCAAGACGTTTTGCTTCACAAGAATGGTTATGATTTTATCAAAAGACCCATAGGCATGAAACCTCTTTTTAATAGCTTGGCGTTGCAGCAATACATTCTTCTCTGCACGCAGGTATTCTTCAATCCTGTGCTATGTAGAGATTGTTGCCTAGTTAGCAACATGCCTTAAAACACGAAAAGAAATTGTTAATAAAATATAGATCCAGCTGAATATCAACCATTGGTAGGATATGGGCCTTCGGCCCAATACGAGACCGGCCCTAGGACCCACCTCAACACAGCCCGAAGGAAGATCAGGCTTGTAGCTCGGCAAAGGGACCGCATTGCAGATCGGCCCAGACAAGGCATATCATTACAGATCGGCACTAAGCTCACCTCGGCGGTACTTCCAGATCGGCACCAAGTCCA